>WWET01002252.1:5768-16075 GCA_011038615.1 Limnodynastes dumerilii
CTCAGGACTGGACCACAGGACTGGACCACAGGACTGGACCACAGGACTGGACCACAGGACTGGACCACTGGACTGGACCACAGGACTGGACCACAGGGCTGAAGACAGGATACTGGATCAGGACTTGGATCAGGAACAACAGCACAATGCAGAAGTACCAGGCACCTAGGAGACCTAGTTGTTCTGGCATCGTTGGAACTGTGCACAGGGTTTAAATAGTGCGCCCTGTGCACCGATTAGCTGAAGGACCGGAGAAGCAGCCTCCTCATTGGTGATTTAGCGCATGTGACTCCAAGCAAGATGGCGGCGCCCACGGAACGGAGGTCCCGCGGCGCTTGGCGCCAGAAGACACGTGGGACGCCAGGCTCAGTCAGCATCAGGGTAAGTATAGGAGTCTGTCACTGCAATAGTGGCAGACTCCGGGAGAAAGCAGCGGCAGAGCGGCAGGGAACAAGAAAACGGCAGATGGGGTAAGTGCGGCACCTGCCGCGATATGTGACACTATCAGTAGATCGTCCAAATATGGCCAAATGTGTATGCCTTCCTTCCTTCCTCAAATCTGCGATGAGCAGTACCAAAATCTTTGTAATTGTTCTTGGTGACGTTGATAGCCCGAATGGTAGAGCTGTGAACTGGCAATGCTGCTTGAACACTTGAAACTTTAGATATTTTTGATTCTCTTGATGAATTGGTACATGAAGATAGGCATCCTTTAAATCTATTGAGGTAAGGAACATATCTGTTTTGAGTCCTAATGCTACAGTCTTGACTAATTTCATTTTGTAAGGTCCCACTTTGAAATGTTTGTTCAATCGGTGTAGATCCATGATCATCTTATAACCTCCTGTATGTTTTTTTTACCATAAAAACTCTGGAATAACAGCCCTTTTTCTGTTGGAAAAATGAAACTTTGGTCATTACCTGCTGTCTTATGAGGTTTTTCAAGTTGTTTCTCATTGTCAGGTCCTCCTCCTTGGTCTTGGGAGCTGTCGGTAATAACTTAGAGTGAAGCATATAACCCCGTCTCATGGTCCATAGTATCCATTTGTCTGATGTTATCATGGGTGGTAGAATGAACTCAATCTTCCCCCTACCAGAAGGGATTCGCTGTTGCTTTTGGCGTCATTGATTGGAGGGGCGAAAATATCTGTTGTCCATTCCTCTGAAGGAACAAAAATTTAGCTTGGTGATGCCTGTCTGGTAACTGCGTGTATATAATCTACCAGACCTGTAAGATCTGGCCTCTTTAAATTCGGTTTGCGATATCTTCTAAGGTCTTGCTGTGAATGGTTTCTTTGCACGCTCTTGAAGCAACCAGGTTGATTTTCCTCCTGATATTTTACTGATAATTTCGTCCAGATTTGTTCCAAATAAATGTTCTCCTAAAAAAGGGAATTGTTACTAATCTACCTATAGATTGGCTATCCGCCAAGCAGGATTTTAGCCACAGTGCCCTGTGCATTGCCACCGCGGTTGCCATAGATCTAGCTGATAATTTGATGGAATCCATGGAGGCTTGACAGATAAATTCAATCGCAAGCTGCATATCTTGAATGGACTCTGTACGTTTTATTCCATCTGCCACGTTCTTTTCTAGTTCACTAGTGCATAACCCTGGAGGTTACGGATGTAGCGACCACTGGTCTCATCGCTGCCCCCGCTATGCAGTGTTGCTTTTTTAGATTTATCTCCATTTTTCTGTCCATAGTGTCCTTAAAGGCATTAGTATACTCTAGTGGTCTAGTGGTAATGTGGTTCTTTTTGAGAGTCTAGATATTACTGTGTCAACTCTAGGTAACTGATAATTCATACTTCATACTTTTGGAGTCTTCTGCTGCAAATGGATATGATTTGCATATTTTGGACTGTGACAACATTTTCTTGTCCAGTGCCTTCCATTCTTCATTAATGGCTTCCTTAATGACCTGAGACACAAGAAACTTACGGCCTTTTTTACATGGCTCCTTAAGCAATAAATCTTGCAATTGCAGATCTTCTTTGTTTCATGAACATTCAATGTCTTGTCAGTCAATTTCAGTAGATTGGCCACTAAATCCGCACTCACTGATTCATCTTCTTTAGACTTCACTGACTCCATTTCAGATAATGGACATTCCCCAGGGATGTAAGCACCTTCCTCGGGATCAGACTCCTCAGACTTCTCTGATGCTTGAGGTCTTTTCAAAGACATTTTTGCTAAGTCCTCCTTGGTGACAAATGTATCAGCAAGAGCCACCTTCATTTGAGCTGAAGGTTGCTGTTGCTGTTTTCCCTCACAGGTGCTGCAAACATTTACTGTGGCATCTGCAGGCAACATTACATTACAAAGGACACATTTATTTAGTCTTTGTTTCTTATGTATATCTTTACTTGTTGAAGGTACTCTCTCTTTTCTGGTTTCAAAACTGAACAGAAAAGGACCAAAACTTACTAAAGATCTAAGTAATCATAATACATGAATCCACAAGAACCTACACTGGCTTACCCAGAGCGTAGAGATTGAGACTGTTTTTCCTCAGACATGGTTCACACTGCAGGAACAATCCAATTGCTTTTTGATGTAGTAAATAGAAATGTACAATCGTTCTCAAAATAAGCTGCTTCACAAGCCACAGCTAATTACAAACAGCAGAGCATTCGCACCAAGCAGAAGTTTAAGTAGGCTTAATTGATCACAGCTGATTGCAGTTGATTGCCAGCATTCTGATTTAGGCTACCCTAAAATGGCGACGCCAATGCGAAGCCTACCGGAAGTGCGCTCCAGGTCACTTCCGGTTCCTTGATATGCATTTTTAAACGGTATTTGCTGCCCCCACAAAGGGAAAGGAGGATGCCATGCTACCGAAATCTGCAGCGTTATGGTGGTTGGTCCACCACCTCTCTCCCCCGCCGCTTCCAGGGATGCAGACTGGGGATGACATGTTTTAAGACAGCGCAGCACAGCCACGCAGGTAAGCCCATAACTACCAAAAAATAAAGAACACTGGTGCAGCCTGACTCCTATGACAGATTCTCAGATTCTCCCATCTGAGGTGGTTGAGGCCAATACAGTAGAACAATTTAAACATTCTTGGGATAAATATAAGGGTATCCTAAATTGTAAACCAAATTGAGGGTAAATAGGGTCTAGGGTCAGTATAGTTTTCAATAAACAAATGGGCAGACTAGATTGGCCATGTGGCTCTTATCTGCCGTCACTTTCTATGTTTCTATGTAGGAAAAAGAAGAAGCTAGATTCCGGAGGTGGAGTCCTTATATAAGTCCAGGGGTGTCTTCTTTTCATCTCTGGCTCCTATATCATGGAGGAAATACCCATCTGTGTATTCTGTCAGGGGAGGATGATGAAATTAAAATGCAAATGCAGGCTGGTTATTTAAGTTTTTGTGGGTTTATTTTTACTGAAACTCATAACTTAAGTATGCATTTTGTATAACATGATATAATTTATTTTGATTACACTCAAAAAAACAAATGATGATTGCATGGTAACCTATAATAATACTGATTAATAATTTAGGTGATTTATATAAATATCCAGTCTTGTTTTCTTTACAGATATTCACAATGTTACATTGTTGACTTGTGCTGTACTATTGGCCTGTACTGATATTCTTTGCTCACTCTTGAAATGATTTCCTTCATCTTGAAAAACAGACTTAAAAATGTCCAGAAGTTTAATTTTTCCACTGCGACTACCTTGGCGGCCAACAAGAAAGTAGACAAATGGATTTATTGCACTGTTAATGGAACAAAACAGAGAAAATATATCCATAATGGGAAAGGGTGGCATAATATGGTGTTTGTACCATAGTAACAGTAACACCCTCATGGGCATGCCAAACACTAGAAAGAAAGTGACTGTCACTGTGATGACCACATATAGCTTCTTCGGCTGTCTTTGCTGAGAGCTTGTCCGTACTTTGATGAGCAGAACCAAACTTGACACTATCATGGATGGAATGAAAATCAAGAAACTGAAACAACATATTATGATAAATATGGCCTTACATTCCTTAGCAGATGCCTCTACTAGACCTTTAGCATTGTAAGCTATATTATAACAAAAAGCCATCTCTAGTGCACTAAGTGTACTGGAACTGATCCATATTAAGGTGCATACAATAGAAGACAAGCACCTGGGTCTGTTGCAATGATACCATAGGGGAAAAAGGACAGACAGACATCTTTCTATACTGATAGCTGTAAGAAGGCATAAGCTGGTATTATAGCCAAAGAGGCAAGCTAAAATAAGTGTGTCTATTAAATTAATTACTTGCTTATCTTCATACTGGGATTCCAAGTGAGGGGTCAAGGCAAGAACCAAGGATAGAACATGCAAAATAAAGACAAACAGTAGAAATCCTGTATCAGCCACAGCAAGATTAAAGATATAGATTGTGGAAGTGTTCCTCTTAATCTTGAATGATAGATACCATACTACAAGGCTATTGCCAGTTATCCCAAATACTGACATTATCATAGAAAATGGGGAGATTACAACATTGAACACCGGTTTAAACAACATTGTATGGTTATTCCAGTACAGTGTCTCTGTCACAGAGGGCTGAAGTGTCATATTTTCTGTTTCCATTTGTTGAAAATACAGTGAAAATAAAATCAATACTAAATTCAGATATTGCACATACACAGATCAGTCAGAGAGAACATCCTATATCCAGGAAATGTGTACGTGTTTTCCGTTAACTGTTTGCTTGGCTTTCAATTCGGATTCAAAAACCGTGCTTGTTCCAAACAGGGAAACTTTTAAGCTGTTGTGGTATCTTCATCTGCAGTCTTGTTCACCATCTTTTTTATTTCCTACAAAAAAGAAAATGAAAAACACACATTTTACTCAGGTCAAGAATGATGTTGTTTTATATGTCCTTATAAATAAGCATTATTATTATTATTATTATTATTATTAATAATAATAATAATAATAATGGCCCATATTCAGAGTACCGGACGTATAACATATATGTCCGGTGTTTAGCGATTTTTACTACTGCGCATGTGTAGTAATTTTTTAATCTACGTATCTTTTTTCTACGTAGATTACGTAAATGCAGTCTGCAAGAACACGGGCCTATAATAATAATAACAATAATGTATAAAATAAGATAGCTGCTTTTCAAATTTCTTTGGGCATTAGAAATTATTTTGTAGTGATTTGACATTTGATATTTCAATTGCCAACCAAAGTTTATGTTTTAAATAAAACATAAACATAAATGTCCAGTAAATATCTGTGATACCATTAGATACTCTTTAGGTCAGTTCTGTGCCCCATCTCCATTATTAATCACCTTTTCACTGATAGAAAGCAGTAACATTTTCACAATTTACATAATGTTCACAATAATGGTTCTCTCCTGATTATTTGCAACCAAAGAGGCCATTCTTGATGCCAGTGTCTTTACTGATTGCGTTAACATTTACCTAATTTGCATCATGAGTTTGAAGCGAGCCATTTAAATCATGCAATGTTTTTCCCCCTACATTAAGAGTTAATGAAATTTAAATGTTTCTTGCTAACAGGGACACAGGGACTTATACAGTATATATCAAGAGAAGGAAAACAATAAGAAAATACAAATACTTTTTTTGACAATAAGAGATATTTTTAAAACAAATAACAGACTGTTTAATTGACACATTTGTATTGTTTGATTGTGATAAATATGTAGATTTATGTCTCCAGTAGGATTTATGAATTTATTTCACTGTTTATACTTTTCTTAACTCAGTTCCTGACTACAGTGATGAATATTATTTGGACCATCATGATCTTTTGAGTAATCTTATTGCTCCTAGGCTTTGAAAGACCATGGAGGGTCTTCTCCCAGTCACCCCGTAGAAAGACAACTGCTGCTAACGTTACACTATATGAACATGTTCTATCCTGCTTCACCATTAGGTGCAATCTTAATTAATTATCTTCCACCTGCTCTACCAGCACAAATAGGACTTCCTTTAACTGAGTGTTTACTGGTCATTAGTAGTTGTTATCCTGAGTTCCTAGTGTGTGTTTGCACTCTGATCTCCTGCTTATTATTATTATTATTATTATTATTAATAATGTTTATATATAAGGCGCCACACGGTATCCACAGTGCTATTATCACCTTGTATACCAGCTGCCTTCTGTCTGTATGTATTTATGTTAATTGAATCCTTGCTTTTCATTGTTTCTTGTATATAGCCTGCTCTGCTGTATGAACTTCCATTTGTGTTTATGTACTCTTGTATTCAGTTTATCTCTGTACCCCAGTGTCTAGTGTTTACAGTTACTACTGCTTTGTATTTGATATTCCTTCTGATTCCTGCTCATTTATGTACTCAGTAGTGTTTGTTAAATGTGGTTTATCTGTGTTTTTATTGTATTCCTATAGTTGCTCCTAGTTCACTATACACCCGTTTTCTGTATTACCTTGTGTGCACTAATAAATACTGCTGATCTCTTCCCTCCTATCAGGTTATTAGTGCTTAGTTACTCCTGGCGCTGCCTTTCTGGGGTCGTAACCTGCTGGGTGTCCTGCTGCACAAGCCTATCCCCACCATCAGGGGCTCTAGTGAAATCCCTACCATCAGGGGACCTAGTATAGACCAGGCCCCATTTTGGCTTAATTTCCTGGAAGCAGCCATGTAACAGCTAATATACCAATGGGTGTATACTAAAAGCTCAATGTACTCATAACAGGTCAAAAGAATATTTCTTAGAAGTATAAATATTATAAAAGGTAGTATTTAAAACATTCTATAGCGACGTAGTAGATGTAAATACAAATAACACTTTAAAAAATTAATATTAAAAGCGGAATACACTTAGAAGTTATCTGGAAAGGCGTTTATATGGTAGTCCAAAATATGTCCTTATTTCAGGGAAAGTTGATATATCTCAATAAGCTTTAAAAGGCTTATTGAACCACCTAACCACCTAAAAATAAATCAGCCAACGCCGAAACCCCAGAGGACAGCAGCAATATAAGACCTAAAGAACTCCAAGGGCTGGATTTACTAAAGATGATTTGGTTAAAATTGCCATTTTTGGCAATTTTACCTGCGATTTTGTGTTCGCCACATTTCTGTTCGCCGCATTTATTGTGATCGCTGAGATTTGTGTTATTTAAAAATCGCTATGAACTTATTTGCCATGACGATTTGTATAATGTTTTCCATATAAAT
Organism: Limnodynastes dumerilii; assembly: GCA_011038615.1. NCBI lineage: Eukaryota > Metazoa > Chordata > Amphibia > Anura > Limnodynastidae > Limnodynastes > Limnodynastes dumerilii. The sequence goes on from WWET01002252.1 coordinate 12,954, forward strand.
CACCAGATTTACTAAGCGTTGCTTAGTAAAATTGCAGAAAAAACGCCAAAAAAGCGCCATATTAAAATCTATTTATAGGAACGGGGCCATGTTCAATTCTATTTATAGGAATGGGGCCATGTTAAATTCTATTTATAGGAATAGAGCCATGTTAAAATCTTTTTCTTTGAATGGGACCATGTAATCATAGGCGTATCTATAATGGAAGAAAAAAAATGGAAGGAGCGCTAGAAATAAACTAAAGGATTCTTGACAGGTATATTAGAAAGTATATTTATTAATAGACCATGTTTATAATAGAAATAAAATAAAATAAACAGGTATATGCAGCGATGTGACTGAGGTGTAAAATTAAATGGTCACAGCAATAATGGTATCATCCATATAAGTACCAAGGACAATGAGTTGAGAGGCATAGTTCAATGTAGATCACACATGGAGATTGGGTAATAACGTTGATGCCCACCAATTGAAGACTCTTGATGCATATAGAAAAAAAGAGGCTAGTAGAAAGCACTCTATAAATTACAAGCACCAATGGAAGCTGGAGACTCCACTATTTACAGTCACAAAGTAGGAATAATGTCCGACAATATGCCCACAGTGGGTCTCAAATATCAGAAATAATGTAAGGGCTAATAATAAAGCAATTCTGTGGTGTCAGCCAACGTGTATTCAACTCACGTGTCCCTCTTGGGTAAGTTCCGTTAGCAGGAGAGAGTATAAAGCTGGTAAGGTGAAGATTCGTCCAGCTTGATGATAGTCCGCGTACCAGCTGCAGGTATGTATACTGTGTCCTCCGATGCTAGGGCTGAAAACACGTGGCTAGTGTGTTTACACCGCGTTGTCAGCTGTGTGCCGGGAGGTGTGTCTGCCGGAGGAGTGTGTGCGACCCTCGTCTCCTCTGTTAGCCCTTGTCCTGGCTAGAAATTTTTATTTAATAGTAGGTTGAATACTACAATCCACTGTGTGGAAGAGTCTCCCATGAAAATACAAGTGCTGTCTTGAAAAAAGGTTCAGAATGGAAGGTGCCAAGTATTGAAGTGCAAAAATATGCAGGCATATAGCATATCACATCCTAGGATGCTCCTTGATGCATTTCTTTGTCTAAAATCTGACAATTTCCTCAGAAGGATTTGGTATCTATAATGGGTGCAGGGTGTACATTACACACGGGCCACATAGAAGAGGGGGCCCTGTGGTATTCATCTCGCACCCTGGTTTGGCAGAGGAAGGGGGGCCATTTAGCATCTATTTCTTTCCTCTAAGATCTTCCAGAGGGAAGAAATAGATGCCAAATTAGTCCCCCTTTCCCTGCAGTGGGACTGTCCCGATTCGTGGGCCAAAAAGGAGGCGGGGCCTAATGTCTTGTAAGCCCAGCCCCCTTTTGGACCGCAAATCGGGATAGACAGCCATGTCTCAGGTAAGGGGAGGGGGGAGGAGCCCATGTGCAAATTCTGCACAAGGGCCTCCTCACTTCTCAAAACGCCCCTGTATGTAATGTTGTTTACCTTAGTTACAGGGCCATGTAATGTTATTTACCTTAGTTACGGTGCCATGTAATGTTATTTACATTACAGGGGCAGATACTGTTTTATTTTTGTAACGGGGCCATTCTGTATGCGGCAGCATGCAATTAACCCTTGGCATGCTTCTGCTTATGGTACTAAAAGGCAAAGCATGCCATGTAACAAATGGGCATGCTGTGCCTTATAGTACTATATGCCTGTGCTTTTTAAGCTCTAATAAATCAGAAAGATGAAACAAACTATAAAAAAGCAGTGGGAGTCACCGCTGCGAAAGTGCTATTTTAGAAATAGAGACAGCCAAAAGCTGAATTCTCTATTTAGAAAATGGCACTACTGTGAAAATTTTTTTATGAATGGGTAAGTGTGCAGATCGCCATACTTACCTTTCAATCATTTGGAAACGCCACCTGCCGCAGACCTGTCGTACCACTGGAGGTGAGTAGGAATCTATGGTGTGTTTTAAGGTTAGGCTACGGGGAGGGGAGTTTTAGGGTTAGGCTGTGGAAAGGGCAGTCTTAGGCTTAGGCTGTGGGGAAGGGAGTCTTAGGGATAGGCTGCAGGGAAGGGAGGGTTAGAGTAATGGAAGGGGAGGGTTAGGGTAAGGATTAGAGTAAGGGTTGGGGTTTGGCGCAGCGTCTTCTTTAAGTTTATGTATATTGTTGGTTAAATTTGAGTCAATATGCCTTAAAGTTGTGCTGCTTTGGTTGAAGGGAAAAAGAAAGGAATTATCTATTTTGCAGACAGATGATGGGCCAGATCCTAAACTTCTTATGCGAGCGATTTTACGCTAGCCACTTACGCGAAAATCATTAGTATTTACTGTGCATGCGCACACTAACAGCAGATGTTACGCCACGTAAATTTGTACGTACCAGCCACTTATCAACAACACAACTACAAATGAAGGGGCGTGACAGCCATACGACACCCGTAATTACACCGCTTCAGAGGTGGGGTGAGGCATTTAAATCGTACAGTTTGGGTGTGCCTAGGCCTTTACATACATTAGTAGTTACACTATGAAAAGTTAAGGTAGGGTTTGGCAAGCGTAAAACGCCCAAAGTACGTATGAGCGAGGGGAGTGCATGGAAAATACGCTACGCGATGAAACGTAACAAGCAGGTCTGGATGTACCCCGATGTTCTTATGAAACAAAGCCTTGGAATATGACCACTGGTATTCTATTGGGCTGCGCTTGTAAAATTATAGCAAACTCTTTTCAGCTAAATTATGGTAAGCAATTATATTTCAAGAAATATAAATATAATTATAAAGTCATTCTGCCATTGACTTTCTGTCAGAGGGGGGGGCATGGTGTTTGAGGGGCTGTAGCTCAGAAAGTATTTTATGCATTAAGATGACATTTTCACCAGTCTGTGGAGAATTGTCTGCTGGTGCTGCATGCCAAAATTTATAGTGAAATAATTAAAAATGAAAAACTGGAACAGATTAAAGTGGAAAATGTGGCCGTTTTTTTTTTTCTACTTCCTTTTTCAGAAAGCCACATTACATTGATTACATTAGAATATGATTGGGAAGCAGAACTCAGTGCAGCAAGGGTCTTGTCACTAGCTGTTTGTTTTGTTAGTGATG
>WWET01002252.1:49806-66871 GCA_011038615.1 Limnodynastes dumerilii
CCTACAGCTATCTTACCTGCGTCTCTGGGTTTTACCGTCTCCGTGCAGCTATCTTGCTTTTGTCTCTGGGTTCAACTTACCCTGCCATGTCCAGTCTGCATAGTGCTGTGTATGTTCCTCCTCACGTTTTCTCTTTGCTTTTTGTCTGTTTGCATAGCCTCAGTCTGTGTTCCATCTGCCAGTGTATGTTGCTATATTATTAGTCTTTTCCATCAGACCTTGCTCTGTTGTAGATTCATCTGTGTGTATATTATGACTCTGTTATCTCACATACCATCATTATACTGTCATGCACCGGAATCTGCTCCAGTCCGTAAATGAACCATGAAAAGCAGATGTGCGGAGCCCAACCACAAGCCTGGTGTTCACCTGCATCCCTGATGGTGGGGATGGTCTTGCTATAGGCAAGAGGAAGGTCTCTGGACAAGCGCAGAAGCCGAGATGTGGATGGGATCCAGAAGTTGCAGGAGCAGTGCAGATAGGTAGCATAGGAAAGGCTACCAGGACTGAAAACTGCAGAAAACACATGAACACTGAATGTGCACACATAGGAGATACAGGCAGGAACCAGATACCCAGGAATACAGGGACCAGGTACTGGATAACCGGGACCGAGGACTAGAGACAGGTTCTGGAACCAGGGAACTAGAACATACGAGATTAATCAAGAACGCAATATCAGCAGGCAAGGAAACTTGTTGCTCTGACAGGGAAGTGATGTCAGTGATGGGTTTAAATAGAGTAGCTGAAACGGGGTTCCAGCAAAGGTATGTGCCACAACTGTCGGATAATGACTGCAGCAGAGAGTGAACACCAGAAAGTGCAGGGAACTAAAAGGTCATGTGATTAGCAAAGGTAAACAAAATACATAAGGTGCAATTAAAAATACTGTGATCATGTCATATACTGAATATTTACATGTTGTTTATTTTAATAAACACTCATATTAATTTATCAGCTACCTTTGTTTTGGACTCACGTATTCATAACATTGTGGTGTCATAAGCAGGCACTACAGTACCAGAACATTATTCTGGATCGAGATAAATCCTGGTTGAGAATTTGACTGAATAAGCATTTAAATAAACGCCGAATCTGTGTACTGGCCTAACTGCTTATTAAATTCTGTTTGACCAAGTTGCGCCCCCTTCTTCTTTTTATCCCATTTCTAGTCTATTTTCCGGTTTCAAGGGATCGGACCTTTTAAAGGGGAAGACGCGGTCTCTTAGGAGATCTGGCAAAACATTGAATACCAGGAAAGCATATTGGACTTTCAATTTCGGACATTCTGTGCCAAAGTTTGGGACTGAGTGAGCGCACCTTTCTTTCTATTCCATATATATATATATATATTTATATTTAATAAAACAAATAAAAGGAGGTAGGTGTGATGGGCGTTGATTATAAGGATCTGTGTAAAGTGCAAGTGCTAATGAGGGGAGTAAATGCTATCTAGGGATAAAAGGGGATAACTAACTTAAAATATAAGTGGGGGTATAGTATTCAAGAAATAACTTTAACCAGGGAAAGACATATATAATACTCCCTACCAATGAAACTCCACAAAAAACCTTTATAGTGCAACTAAATAGGCCCTAATCATGATTTGAAATCCTGTGAATTTGTTTTTTGTGTCATACAGTTTGAAGAAGTGTTTTATTTTCTAAAGAAAGAAATCTTTTTCACTATGGTTATGTGTTATTGCTGAGAGATAATAAAAGCAATGGATGGATCACAGTTGTTTGTCATGATTCATTTTGATTTCTGTTTACAATGTGAAGTATAAAAATAATATAGTACACAGTGTGCTAATCAGGTATATTGCTCAGTTCAAATTTCTGCATTTTTGATCCACAAACAGTCTTAAAAATCCTGCTTGCCGACATTTTGATCTACAGTTGTTTTGGTTTCTGAAAAGTTAAATCTTTTGCAATCCACGTCCAATCTTTACAAATCCTCCCCGCTTTCGTGGTTATATACAGGTGTTTTAATGTCTGAAAAGTTAAATCTTTTGCAATCCACATCCAGTTATGACAAATCCTTATCAAGTACATTGTGATAAACAGCTGTTTTGGTGTCTAAAAAGTTTTATCTTTTGCAGTCCAAATCCAAAAAACACAGTTGCACACATTGTAATATCCAGGGGCCAGATTTATCAAGCTGCAGGTTTAAAAAGTGGAGATGTTGCCTATAGCAACCAATCAGAATCTAGCTCTCACTTTCCTATTACATACTAGAGAATGTCAGCTAAAATCTGATTGGTTGCTATCAGCAACATCTCCACTTTCAAACACGCAGCTTAGTAAATCTGGCCCCAAATGTTTAAACAGAGCAAAGTATTCATGTTGAATCTTTATTGCAACTATTGATCACTGCTACTATCATTTATAAACCACATCCATTCTGTACTGACATCTCCTGGACATTCCTAGAAAAGTGTATTAGTGATTTCTATTCAGGGACAAAACAATGTCCACTGAGTGTGTAAAGTGAACTGTGCACGTTCAATATACAGGCAGCTGGCATTAAATGCTGCATTTAACTATGTACGACAACAAGGGGGTGATATAAGATCCTGAAGTAGGATTGTACACATGTAAGTCCATTCGCCTAGAATAAACTTACGTGCATGCCACCTTACAGTTCAGTTGCTCTTAGCCCTACTTTAAATCTTACCACTTGCCCCAAATAAAATGGGGCGGGTGTGTAATGCAGCATTGCACATAAGGCTTCAGCCAAGCTCTTACTGTATTCTCTGCATAGATGACCCCATCCAGTCATGCCCTGCCGTTGTAGGCCTTTGCTGCACTGAATGCAGCATTTATCATGCTACATTCTGTGTGTAATGGGCCTCCATATGCAGGCATAGGAAGCCAGGCCAGAGTAATTACGCATGTGACATGAGCAAGTACATGCATACGTACCTTATTAAACATGGATTTGGCCCTAGCAGAGGAAATAGGAACGAATTATCTAAAATGTCCATGGCATAATGGCTATTTCTTTAAATGAGAATGTTCTCCATGTTTAATTACACTGACTACCTGGTCCCAAAATTGAAATAAAGGACATTAGTGGTCAAATTAGAGCATTATCTAAAATATTATCTAATACCGCGTTCAGATTGCCACTGCCTAAAAGCAGGCTTTTTAGGCAGGGGGCAGAATTTTGGAGATTTCAGACTGAGCTGAAAACACCGGCTTTTTTGATGAAAAAGCCGGCTGCAGTGAAAAAGCCAGCTTTTTAACTCAGTCTGAACGCGCCAACCTGGCTATTGAAAGCCGGTGTTCAGACCCGGCTAAAACCCTTCTTTTTAGCCGGCTCTTTCAGTAGCCGGCTTTTTGAAATTTGCCCGTTCAGATTGCCTTTAAAAGCTGGCTTTTTCTTTTAAAAAAAGCCGGTATTTTGAGGCAATCTGAACGGGGTATAACAGATGGGTGGTAAGCTTTGAACTGGTTTTCCCAAATTACTGCAGGTAAAAAGTTCAGATGTAGATAGTGCTTTTTTAAAGGAATGAGAGTTATTTTGTGCCATCGGATTACAGAGCCCTTTACAATATTAGGTAGAATAATATCTGTACAGTAGTGAAGAACTAACCATGCTTTATGAACTCCTGACTGCAGTATGTCAAATGATTAGCACCATGATTAAATAGCCCTATCACATGTCCAGACATGTTCTCTCCCTTAAACCCCTTTCACATTGCCCCAAAAACTAGGGTTATGGGCGGGGCAAATCGCATGCGCAGTGTGAAAGGGTCCAGGTGCCTCTACCCAGGTCAAAAGAAGGGTTATTCCCGGGTCCAACCCGGGTAGGGGTACAATGTGAAAGGTGCTACCCGGGTTTTTCAACCTGGGTAGCACAGAAACTACTTGCTTGCTGTAATTTGTTTACTATTGTCCTGGCAACAAGTCGGGTCAGTCCTGCTATGTAAAACAGGGTCTGTGACCTTGGGATCATCTGGTGACACAGCAATATCCCAGCTTCAGGGACCCGGGATCTTGCCGGGCGGCGATGTGAAAGGGGTATAATAGAAGGCCTGGATCCATTTAGCTATATGGGGGAAAGCGGGACAAGAGAGATTTATGTTTTTTTCCTCCTTTGATATTAACCCCAGAATAATTGTAGTCTGAAAAACCAGCATTCCCATCTTCCCCAATGTTGGTGCTCCACTATTAGCTCTGTATTGCTAGAAAACATTTGCACTCATTGCTTTGTCAATACAATAACATCCTTTTGATATTAGCTGTACAGGGCTACAGGATACATATTATTCAGAACATTTTGGGAACTATAGTCTGCTGGCAATACCCTACAATGAAGTGAGCTGAGTATGTACTTACATAGAAACATAGAAAGTGACGGCAGATAAGAGCCACATGGCCCATCTAGTCTGCCCATTTGTTTATTGAAAACTATACTGACCCTAGACCCTATTTACCCTCAATTTGGGTTACAATTTAGGATACCCTTATATTTATCCCAAGCATGTTTAAATTGTTCTACTGTATTGGCCTCAACCACCTCAGATGGGAGAATATTCCATTTATCTATCACCCTTTCAGTGAAGTAATTTTTCCGCACATTTCCTTTGAATCTACCACTCTCCAGTTTGTATCCATGCCCTCGTGTTCTATTACACCTTTTCTTTTGAAAAATTGTACCCTCCTCTAGCTGGTCACACCCCTTGATGTATTTGAAAGCTGCTATCATGTCCCTCCTCTCCCTTCTCTGCTCCAAGCTATACATGTTTAGTTCCTCTAGCCTTTCTTGGTATGATTTGTTACAAAGGCCATGGACCATTTTAGTTGCTCTTCTTTGCACAGTCTCTAATGTATTTATGTCTTTCTGGAGATATGGCCTCCAGAACTGAACGCAGTATTCTAGGTGAGGGCGTACCAATGATTTATAAAGGGGCATCACTACTTCTCTCTTTCTGCTACTAATTCCTCTCCCTATGCAACCAAGCATCTGACTTGCCTTTTTCATTGCTTTGTTACATTGATTGGCTACCTTCAAGTTACTGGAAATAATGACTCCTAGATCCCTTTCCTCCTCGGTAGATTCTAATGTAATGCCATTAAGGAAATATTGAGCCTTTGGGTTTTTATGTCCTAAGTGCATAATTTTGCATTTTTTGCCATTAAACTGCAGTTGCCACACTCTTGACCATTCCTCCAGTCTACCTAGATCATCCCTCATTTTCTGTAACCCACCTGGCGTGTCTACCCGGTTACATATCTTGGTGTCATCTGCAAAAAGGCATATTTTCCCCTCAATACCACAGGCAATATCACCTATAAAGATATTAAATAGCACTGGTCCAAGTACAGAACCCTGGGGTACTCCACTGGTTACCTTACCGTCCCCAGAAGAGATTCCATTTACTACAACCCTTTGTTGTCTATCCTGTAACCAAGATTGTATCCATGCAACTAGCTTTAAGTCCAACCCTTTCCAGCTTATTTAACAGTCTTCGATGTGGCACAGTGTCAAAAGCCTTGCTAAAATCTAGATAAGCTATGTCTACAGCTCCCCCTTTATCTAATACTTTACTGACCCAGTCAAAAAATTCAATAAGATTTGTTTGACATGATCTTCCCCCAGTGAATCCATGCTGCTTGGGATCTTGTAAGTTACTGGATTTAAGATACAAATATAAATATAATGTCTGACAGCTCTCAGGTAAAGTGCATTGACAGGTGATTCTTTGGGGTCTAAGCATAACAAGCTCATGAGGAATGAAGTAAATCCTGAAAGAAGAAGGATTCAATATAAGAGGGACACATAGTTTTATATATTCAAACCAGTCTACAAAGGCACAAAATCCAATTAGTCATTCACTGAAAACAGCAAGACATAAAAATACCGTCTATAAATAATGTCTATAAACACTGCACACAGCATGACTTTGTTTATCAACAAAATAATCCATCAGCCATAAACACTAAAGAGAAAGACAGGAAAATGTAGTTAGTTATTATACCTGTGTCCAGATTACATGTAGCACACGTAATCTGAACATAGATAATGGTGCAAATTCACACTTATAACTGCACAATGTCAACGCTACAATATAATTATTACATTTACGATATACATAGAATTTGGAAGCAAATAAAAAGCACTTTGTCCACCTAATCTGCTGGTTTAAACTTCCAACCACCATTCCTCTGAAGCAACCCTTCCTCAAACTTCCCTCGACCCCACTCAAGGGTGTAGTAAGTGCTATAGTGCCATCAGCCCTGATCCAGAGCTACAGCCGACAGGGGAATTACGCACATGTCATACGTAATTCCCGTTGCATGCGCACAACCTTGTTACAATTCCGTAAGGGCCGGCGTACGTAAAGTTACGTACGCCGGCTCTTATGAAAAGGGGGTTCCCCTCCCCCATCACACGTCGTATCTCCACCGTAAAAGTGGAGATAGAAATGTGATGCCCCTGCAGAGTTAAGTGTAACAAATCTGTAGATTTTAATGTACAGTGTAAAAGAATTGATTATAACACAGAAAATGTTTGTTTTTATTTAATTTGTTGATATCATCTCAATAGTGTAATTGGAGGTGCAGCACCGCGTGAGAGTTGTTGCTAGGGTAACAATTAGTGGGCACGCGAGGGTGGTTCCCTAGACTACAGCCAGCTGGTGGGAGGAGCATGAGGAGCTTCTAGAAAGGTCTGCTAGGGAGAGCCTGAGGAGGGCTGTTAGGTGACAGTTGGGGTTAGGACAGTCAGTCGGTCTGTGGAGACAGAGCAGTGGAGAGTTGTAACGGAGAGAGAGGAGACGATATAGCTGTAAATGTGACGGAGAGGAGTGAAAGTGAAGGAGGTGGTGATAGCAGTGATCCGGTTATCGGCTTCGGTTGTGCGGTGGACGGAGAAAGTGAGGGGAGGAGATTTATGACAGCTGAGGCAGTGTCATGACGGTTGGAGTAGTGCAGAAGCGCAGAAAAGCCGGCAGCGATCGTGGGAAGGCCTGGTCAGGTTGTGACAAAATTCCTGTTAGTGGATTGAGGGAGAGGAGTGTCAGACAGTCTGGAGCAGCTGTTCAGAGGAGGTCTCAGTCAGTTTCGGAGGTTGGCAAAAGTAGCAGTGAACAGAGTGAGGTGAAAGAGAGACAGCTATTTATGAGAGAAAGAGATTGCATAATCTGGGTATAAATGGGAGAGAGGGGACAGTGAATAAGGGCAGGACGGCAGAGGATGCAAAATATACAAATGAGACAGTAGTGAAAGTATAGAAAATCAGCTTTAGTAGTAAAGCATTAAGAACAAAGGGGTAGATCCAGAACTACGTTTGCCGTACGTTTACTCCCGTAGCGTATTTACATGTGCGTACCTTTTATACACTCCCCTTGGCACACCCCTTGAATGTACGTATTTTGTCAAGATACGCTTTTCAAACCCTACCTTAACTTTTGCCAACGTAACCGCAGTGATCTGCACACGTTCGTATGGACAACATGTATTTACGCAGCTAAGCACGCCCATACTGTACACTTTATATACAAACCCCGCCTACTTAACGTATTTCAGAAGTATTTTGGACTCCCGTAAAATTGGCACGCCCACACATAAGTATTTACGTGACACATACGTGAATGGCCCATACGTTCACAATTATGCTACGTTACTGAGCGTATTTTCTATGGTGCGCATGCGCAGTACTTACCAAAAGGCAATTTTACGCCTAAATTCGCTCACAAGCATTGTTCTGGATCTGGCCCAAAGCTATTACTGTTTTAAAGAGCATTTGAGCCTGAGAAAGTGAAAGGAGTCATCTCCAGTTACAGGACACCAAAGCAATTTGACCCATTTATTGAAGAACTGTTTTGGAAAGTATTTAACATGATTAATTACCACATGAACTTTCTTCTTTGATGAATTCATTACTATTCTTATTAATTGTTATGTTGGGAACAAATTTATAATTATATAGTTATTAAATAAATTTAGTATTGTAAAATAGAAAGCCTATATTTATAGCAGTCATTTGTAGAGTGTTCTCAGCACCAATTTATTGCAACAATATTGTAACTGTTACCTCAGTCAAATAAGATACAATTTTAATAGCAACTGTTTCGACTTACCTTACCTTACTGTGTACTAATGCAAACCTGTATTTTTCCTTGTCCAGCGTTGATTCTTAAATGCTTGTTATGCGAAAATTTGTAAGTGATATATAGACACTGTGTATTGTGATGTAAATTGCTATTGATAGAAAAATCGAATTCTATTTTACTTAAATTGAAAAGAAACAAGTTTTCTGCAAATTCTTGAACGCAAATTATAAAAGTAAACTTTGATCTTTTTAAAATCATTCAGTGGTTGTTTTATTCTGACTTATTCACCGCTATGTCGACGTTCTGCAATCTCATACTTACCTGTACACGAGCACCTTCCAACATCCCGGGTGGTCACAGACATGCTAATTAGGGGATGGGGAGGGGGAAGCCCCATTACGATCAGCTATGTGGCCATAAGGCCGCATAGCTGATCATAAAAGTTAGGGTAGGAATCTAAGTGTATAGATTTACTCTCGACAGTGGGGAGTGCACGAGGTGTGTACTCCCCGCTACAATGCAGGCCGTACTGACTATCATCACTAGGCTGGTTCTAACTGGCTGATTCTAATTATTTTGATTTGATGATTGTATGTAATCAGAAGTACAATGTAATCATTTCAATAATATAAACTGAGATTTATATATTCTGCAGTGAATTATGCAATCCAGCTGCTGACAAGGGAATGATAAAGTTGCATGGGACATTGTGTTACTCCTCATTGACGGCTGTTCGTTCCATTTTTATCATGTGTTGTATATGCCTTCCCACTACTTAATCTATCTACTCTTCATATCTCTTTTTTTTTTTAGTTTGGCATGAAGTGAAAGACTTAACAATTTATCAAAATAATTCCTTTAAAGTGACTGAATAATATGCAGGGTTTAAGTGGGGACATAGACCTATTCTGGACATTTTATTATCAATGTCATTTGAAAGGTTGGCAATTTCCCATCATATCTTACACAGCTTTTTTACATGCCTTTAGTTCACTGAACTAATTTATAATTATATCAAAGGGTTATTTTATAAATAGATCATTTGTGTAGCTGATTTAAGCCAAAATAATAACATAACTTAAAACTAAATAGACTTTGTGCCTATTTAGAATTTATTTAAAAAATATTGGGCCTGATTCAGACTTAAGAAGGAGCTTGAAATTAAGAGGGGAAAGTTACTCCTGGGCTAAACCATGTTGATTTCAGGGGGAGTCAAGTTAATTGTATTCTTTGCATGCAGGGATATATCTATGAATTACTTACTGCACACGGATACTGACCAGCTTTACTATCACACTGTTATTTAGACTTGGGCTAGGAAACCTCACCTCTCAACTCTAATACTTTTTGAAACAGATGAAATATGACTCCCCTGCAATCAACATGGTTTAGCCCAGGAGTAACTTTCCTCTCTTATTTTCAAGCTCCTTCTTAAGTCTTAAGCCTGTGGTTATTTTTTTCCCCTTAACTTACTTCACAGAGCATACCCAGAAAACAGTTTTACTGCATATTACTGCAAAGGTGGCAACTAGACATCAAATACCTGAGAAATGCATTCAATATGACAGTTTAATAATAGCTCTCATGTTTTCAGACTTGTCTATTAACATTTAGTTAATCAGTGTAAATATTAACAGATTGTGTAAGGTTGAAAATGCAACAGCATTTATAAATAATTATTGTTCAGTAATACAGGACTTTTTTGTTTTAAGGGTTTATATTTTTGGACACATTTTCCTTTAGGGGTATCAATGGAGGCTAAGAGGCCAGCAGAAATGAGAGGTTAACAGAATACACAATGTAGGGTGCTGTGTAAAAGAAAAATTAATTGAATTAATGTAAGCCGTTTTAATTACCCAGAAGGCAAAGAGAATAGATGATCTACTGTACCAGGGCTACAGTATTTATAGTAAAATTCCCAATACCAACAATAACCATAGACCTATTTTGGTCAAGGTGACAGAATTGCATCCTTTTTATTAGTATTTCAATAGATGTCAGTTTTTTGTGACTAATAAAAATTCACTCATCACAGCACAAATAAAATGTGTGGTATTTTATATCCTTCAAAGCTTTATTTTCACAAATTTAACTTTTTTTGCTTTTTAGGATGAGAAGTTTCAGATTTGAACAGAAACATTTTAAAACTTCTCATTTTATTTCCACAGAATGAAATTTTGTGATTATTCAAAAGATATTTACAAAAACGTAATGTCCTAAAAAAAAAAAAAAAAAGCTGAATAATAACTGAGCCAATTATTCCAAGTTATTGATAAATGCGTGGTGGTTCGGTTAGCAAAATTCCACCTTCAGTCATTGCATTTCGAAACCTTTGCACCTAAAATGGAACACAAAAAAACATCAAAAGCTTGCATACAGACAAAACCAGCAAATTACAAATATGTTTTGAATAATAACAAAAATTACAATAAACTACACATAATTTACATGATAAGCATCTTAGAGCTATATCATTTTGAAGCATAATTATCTAAGCTTATCTTCCTTATAAATACAGTACATTAACCTGAAATAGTACTTAGAACGTATTCTCCATATCGCTGGTAATTTAAAAAGAAAAACATCAAAGGCACTTGAATAGCTTAGTAGAGAGATCTTTGAAAGTATGGAACAGTTTAAAACAAATGGCTATGTTTTCAATGGAGTGTAAAGTACCTATGAGATAAGATGATGCATTTTTTTCATGGGGGGTTGCATGGTTACCCTTGTTTCATTATCAGTGTATATTAAACATATGTTAACAGTAATCTGCCATAATACTATATTCATCAGGAATATATGGTGTGATACAAAATTTACACTGGAATAAATGGATTAATGCTTGCTATAAGAAAAAAATCTGTAAAGATGCTCACAGGGGAAACAAAACAAAGGAGCTCCACTAAAATATATGTAGGTAGCCACATTAGAGTGGGCATGTTAACAATATATTTTATCCCTGATAATTAAAAGAGACATGACCATATAGCAGGGTTCAACGTCAATATTCCTCCAGTCACACCAGATGCCAGGTGCAAATAGTCACCATGGCGACCTGGCATCCAGAGTATTTGGAGAAAGAATCATAGCAGTGAAACTCTCAGTAGGCAGGGGATGGATAGGGTTCACCCCTCCAGAATGAACAGATTGATTTTAGTTCTCAAGGATCGTCATGAAATGAGCCGCTGACCATTTGAGAGAGGAAGTTTCTAAGTTTCGAATGGCTGCCATATGGGCGCTGTAGTTGTTCGTTTACCCTCGGAATAGCAAGTCCTCAGCAAAAGGCATTATGTGTTCTCGAAAACAAATTCGGTCACAGTGCAGCGTGCTTTTCAAAGGCAATTTGGCATTAATCAGCCTTCTCCTAAGAACATTTAACGGTGGTTTAGACAGTTTCAAGAGTGGGTGTCTGAATTTCAGAGGAACAAGTGGTGAGAATCCATGCTGTGTTTGAGCAGAGGCCGCGGAAGTCCACAAATCGAGCTAGCCGCGAGCTTGCAATCCCTCAATCCACTATATAGTGTGCTAAGAATACGCCTACATTTGAAACCATACAGAATGCACCTCATTCAGGCACTTACCAATGACGACAAGAAGCGGATGGAATTTTGTGATTCGATAATTTATTTCACATAAAATTTTTAGTGATGAAGCAACTTTTCACTTCAGTGGCACAGTCAATTGACACAATGGGGTAGATCCAGATCCAGTGCTTGTTACTTTTGTTCGCGTAGCGTATTTACACTAGCTTATTTTCTGTGCACTCCCCTCGCTCATACATACTTTGGTCGTTTTACACTTCCCAAACCCTACCTTAACTTTTCAAAGCATAAGTACTGACGTACGTAATGGATTCACATACCTAACGGCCTAACCCGGCCCATAATGGACAATTTAAATATCTCCCTCCGCCTACAGAGCGTAACTACGGGTTTTGTATGGTTATGGTGATGGTACGTACGTTCAGCATTACGTGTCAAAATATCTGCTGTGCGTATGTGCAGTAAATAAAAATCGGTGATTTTACGTCAATGGCTAGCATAAAATCACTAGTGTATGTAGCTTAGGATCTGGCCCAATGACCTTAAACATCAAATAACCACAGTGATCAACTCAGTGGATCATGATATGCTGATACGCGTCTGGGAGGAATTCTCTCATCGCTTTGATGTTGCCCAGAAGAGCAAATCGCAGACTCACTCATTCATAAAGAAAAACAAAATTCTGAGAGGGCTTGCATTCAATATAGGGACAGGCGATGCAAATTCGCAATGCAAGACTTTGCAGCGGGGACTTGTAACGTTTGAGGGGTATGGTAAGCTTGTTAAAAGAGGTGAGTTTTAAGGAAGCACTTTGGGGAGCAAGTTTGGGGAGTAGAGGACAATCTTAATGGGTCAAGAGAGTGGGTGCAGCCTGGGAGAAGTCCGGTAACCGGGAATAAGAGCAGTTATTAAGTGCAGAAGAGAGCTGCAGATCCTATGAAGGTCTGAGAGAGTGAACTGGGATATATCCTGAGATACGTTATCTAGTGATAAAAACACACATGATTTAAACAGTAAAACTAAATAAACTTTATAAGAAAAACTGTAACTAAACTTCATCAATCAACAAAGAGGAGTGTGTTTCAGGGACTGAATACTACTGATGACCAATTAGACAAAAGTTGGTATTATTACAGAAAGTACTGTTGTAAATCATACTGAAATATTTTTTTACACTAACCAACAGATAATAAAGAAACAGTAGACTGGATTCAACCTCCTGCTGTATTCATACTCCCGTGCTATCAGTGGACCCTGCCATAAACGACTTCTTAGTCTGGATAGGGCGTAAGGGCTCAAACAAATGCTTCCTGTACTATTTAAATATATCTCACTCACATATCCTAGGCTACATCCTGTCCTGTCTTTAGAAAGACTTCCAGTACTGATCCAGATCTGCTGTGAGTGCATGCAAAATGTAGCTGTTTACCGCTTGCAAACATATGCATTGCACACACATGGATCTTGTCCAGAGTGTTATGATTTTGTATACAACTTTATGACATTCCCTCTTAAATCCAAGATGCTAAGATTTGTGGTAGGAGCCTTATGGTAGCCCCTCCTTTCTAGATTATCAAACAAACTATATGGACAAAAGTATTTGCCCACACCTAATAAGTATTGAATTCCAGTGTTTCAATTAGACTGTTATTTAAGCAGACCACAGGTGTATAAAATCAGGTTCTATCACAGGTGTGATAGGCTGCCACCTTTCCAATAAGACATTTATTGAAATTTCATCCCTGTTGGATATTCCAGTCAACTGTAAGTGATATTATTAGAAAGTGGAAGCGTTTAGGAACAGAAGACACTCAGCCATGGAGCGGAAAACCATGTAAAATCACAGAGCGACTGCTAAGGCACATGGAGACTGATCCAGAGTAGCATCTGCGCATGCGCCGGGAAGATATTTCACGGCGTAGTTAGGGACACCCGTTCCTAAGGATCAGGCGTCCCTAACTGTTGCATAGTTACGGAAGGAAGGCGGGGGAAGGTACGTAAATTAGGGAGGGAGGGCAGGTTAGGCCTGTTACGCCGCTGTGGCCAGCGTAATTACACTCTGTTATGCCGGCTGAAGTTAGGGTAGTCTTCAGCTGGCGTAATTACACACTGTTACGCCATAGGGGGAGTGTCGGGGGGGGAGTGCATGCCAATACGCTGTGCGTTAGTACGCACAGTGCATCGGCATTAGTCTGGATCATGCCCACGGTGCGTAAAAGTCACCAACGCACTGCTGGCATAAATGTAAGCACAAAACCTGTGCAGCGGGAGATTAATGGAATGGGTTTCCATGCATGCAAGACTCTTATCATAAATTCTAATGCCAAGCGTTGGATGGAGTGGTGTAAAGCACACAGACATTGGATCCAGCATCTGAATTGTAAGTCTGTGTACAGTTCAGAAAGACAGCAGTATGCTACGGAAACACGTTATCCCATACTCTTTGCACTTTTTGTTACATATAATCAGGCTACAAAACAAAGAAAAACCGTGTGACAAAAAGATCAAACCAAGGGTAAAGGTACGGAGTGCACTTTATGATCTTTGTTTTGAAGCTATTACAGTTCCTTCCACTTAAGAGTTTTTTTTTTTTCCAGTTTCATCAATCTGTAAAACTTTCTGTTCTGTAGGGCTGGTACTTCTTTAAATGAATTAAAGAACATTGGATCAGCCCCAAACTCTAATGAAGAATGTGTGGCAAAGATTGATTAAAAGTTTGGATCTGTATGTAGCCTGTTATCATGTATATAGTGTACACTGTAATACTAAAGCTGGGTACACACTGGAGGGTTATCTGGCGATTGTCTTGTCGATCACACAATAACCGACAGTGGAAAACTTTACACCTTCAGTTCAACAATTCCCATTCATCTTCCTGCTATTTGTAGGCCTGCATATCGGTGCAGCAGTGGGTTATGAGAACAGTTTTACACAGATCCAGTAGCAATGCGCCTCATTTCACTAATTGTCCCTTTAAATCGCAAGTTAACTTGGGTATACACTATCTTATCGTTAGTACACTTCTAGTGTGTACCCAGCTTGTCCTGTTTATTTGCTAGCACATACTGTCAAAAGCCTGGATAGAGCGAATTGTGTTCCGAGTAGAAAGCAAAAAGTACACAAAATATGATCCGGACACACTGGAAAAAGGGAAATATCACAGGTCTATATCTGGCCCATTCTGTGTTGCTCATCCATGTAAGAAAGAATTAGAGACTATATACTGCAGTACTATATTTTACCCATGTGATAAGAACCACTGGACAAAGGGAGCCATGAGTGCTGCATCACATGACCTGCTTACCACAGAATGAAGAATAGGAAGGATGAGAAGGTGGCTTGGAAGCGGTGATTTATATTCTTTGAAAAATTCAACATATAAGATGGCTTTCATTTGTTTAGTAATGAAACAGAAGAACGCCACAATGTTTCTTACTGTGTTTTCCCTCCTTCAGTTTTGCCATTTATAGAATGTGTGCTGTTTAAATGGTGACTAAAACAATGCTGGCACTCAGATATCAGTGGTTGTAATGAAAGATTCTAGCCTGGCTTAATTACCTAAACTGCTATGTAGCAAATATTGAAACAGAGAATAAATACCAGAGCTTAGAATTGCATTAACAAATTAAATCCAATGCATTATCAAAGATTACAAGAAACAGCACGATGCCCTAGGCCCTTTATCAGGTGTTTGTTATATAGATGGAGCCAAATGGTACATCTTTTGCCAAGAAAAAGGTTCTAAATTATTGACGTGCTCTTTTTCCTGGCTATGATATAGTGTCTCAAAAAAGACATTTGATCATTCCACTGAGAAATGTGCAACTTGATGGTCATTGCAATTCACTTAAGGAAACTGGGTTTAATATTCTGGAATGCCAGATTTAATATAAGACCAATTTGCATCAAAACAAATTCAGGCATTGGGATACTCCTAACAGTAATTATCATGGCATAGGAGGAAGTGAACGACTCTTTTGGATTTATTTATTATGACATAAGTCTCAGCTGTGTATCATGCCAGTCCCATTTATATTCAATACACCATGGTCACAAACTAGGCTTAGTTTCATTAGTCATATTCGTTACCAGTGTTTGGAATGTGTCAAGAAACTGGAGTACACAAACATGGATATAATACATAATCTCCACACAGACAAGGCTGCCAAACTAATTAGCTATGAGGAAGAAATGCAAACACGCAGCCATCAAGATGCCCATTGTTAAACGAATTATAATGAAGAAATCATCCAAATAATTTGATGTAGCAGGGAACAGGCAAA
Source organism: Limnodynastes dumerilii (assembly GCA_011038615.1). NCBI lineage: Eukaryota > Metazoa > Chordata > Amphibia > Anura > Limnodynastidae > Limnodynastes > Limnodynastes dumerilii. The sequence continues at coordinate 65,694 of WWET01002252.1, forward strand.
TAAGGGCCTAGTGTTACAAGCAAAGTGGTCTGAAGAGAGGCTGTATACAAAAGACACCTGAGAAGGGATGTCAGAACAAAACGAATAATGAGGCCGAGTGTCTGTATAGAGAAAGGTTATTGTATGGATTGATGAGGACAAAATTAGAGCTTGGGTAGAAGCGCACTATTATGGTACAATACTAACAGGTATCATAAGTAACAAATATTCAAAACAAAAAAAAAAAGTCTAAATTGCCTATAAAAATCACTACAGTTATCAAATAAGATTATGTTGTACATACTATTCACACGTGCAAATAAAAAAAAAAGTACTCGGCTAATTGGTGCATGAGGGCTCCAGAACAATATGGGACATATCAGACACAATTGTAACTAAACAGATCTACAGCATTGGTGGAATTGTTTACCAGTCGCAAGCATATTTCTTTGGAATACTGCTGCTCTTACCAATAAGCAAATCAACACAGCCGTCCAATAATGACCTAATCATGAAAAGGGAACAAACAGAGGCCATGCAGGTTCCAAATGCACAGATGTGCTTTCAAAATGACTGCACTATTTAGATATCCTTCATCAAAAGCACAAACTAATCCTGACAGGCTGATGAATACATTTATGAAATGATACTCTTTACTTCCAAGATAAATAAAGATGCTTTTAAGCTGAAACAGAGCAAATATAGAGACATACAAATGAAAGGTAACATGACAAAACAATATGGGCACTCCTGTGAGTATATTGACATGGAAATGTCCTCTGCTTGTTTGTCCATCCAAAGTAAATGAAAACCCTGTGAAAACCATAGGAGCTTACATGCAAGAGACACAGAGATTAATTATACTCATTAATCCAAACAAAATACATTCAGTGGCTAAGCTCCTGCTATTTAATAAGCATTGAGTATCTAAAGCAACAACTAATTATTTCTAGAAGCACAAAGGTTATAAAGCTCTTGTTTTCACAGAAATCTACGGTGGCAGAAGTATAAACATCTGCTTTTCAAATCACCCAAAACTGCAGAGAAAGAATAAAACGATTTTAAAGCATTAACACCAGAAGAGAGTATTTGCCTATGAGGACTTTTCTAAATCTGCAGTGGAGTGATCCACAGAATCTCAAATAAGCAGGGTCTGTCAGAAGCCTCAAACCCATTAACAGCCCAGCATCCTAGCTACT
>WWET01002252.1:66915-87419 GCA_011038615.1 Limnodynastes dumerilii
GCTGAAACAAAAACAAGTAATGATAGGAGCAAATGGTCCTTACAGGGCACTACTGCAAAACCATTATATTAAAACCTGAACTCTATTGCAGTGTATAATGCTATTTTATAGTTAGGAAAGGTCAGAGGTAGATAAACAGTGTACTTTGAAACTCTTATAGCTGACATTTTAGCTTACCGATTCAGAGCGAAATACCCAGGGAATCTCTCGGAAAAGCATGTAATGTATACCGGCCTCTAGGCAGCGTTGTGACAAAATTCTACCTATGTTCTCACAGGCCATGACATCTGTTGTGCTATAAAGATGTCTCTTCACTGCCCATTCTCTAGTGGAGGCAGAGAGCACAACATTGCCATTTGTATGCTCCACCAATGCAGTAACGTGATGCCCACTGCGTTCCAGGCGTAGCCTTAAAGAAAGAAAACAAAACAATTGAATAACTATTTCTTCACAATCTGCACTGAACATGCTGTTGCACTAAACCTGCCTTAAATTGATCAAAAATACATTTCTGCAGTAGAAAATGGTTAAATGTAGACAATTTGTGTGACAAAACAAAAAAAAGAAAATGCATTTTTTGGAATCTTGGAAGGTAAGTAAGTGTGGGTTACATCCAGATTTTGTAACTGAGTAGTAGCAAAGTGAAAGGGGTCAGACAGGACTGATTAGTGTTCAGTGTAGGGAGACTAAGCAATATTCCAGAACAGCATGCAATAGGTGATTCTTTACTGTTTCCTTATAAAATGTGTTAAGTAATTGTTCCCTAGGATAGGATAGGTGCCTTTACTATACAATATCTACTTGGAACTGTGTTGTTAGATAAATTGATTAATAAAACTTGATTCAAAGCCCATTGTCGTGTAATCCCTATAGTTGGCCTACCGGCTGATCAGGCCCTGTATACCTGCAGCGTATGTTATTTAAGATCAAAGCAGGAAACATCTGAATGTTTTTAACCCTTCTATCATGTTTTCATCATGATCCCCTTAATGAAAAAATATGTTCCTTATAAAAATTATATAAATTATTATTTCAAGAGAGTCAAGTGGAGCAAAAGTTTATTTCGATATTTTACAAGTACAGTATATTCCAGAGAGAAACTTACACATTTGTTATCTATTTCATCTTCAGAAAAGTTCTTAAAAGTAATCAAATGTTGTCTCTCAGCTGTGATTTGTTTGTTTGTTGCTTATGAGAAGAAACCCAGACTGCAAACGTTATAAATTCCAATTCATACTAGAAATGAAAACCTAAATTTATTATATCAATGTACAAAGGGGGCATAACATCTGGGGAACAAATTTCTTACCTATGCCAATACTCTCTTGTTGGCCATACTGTGCCCCACCCTCGATCTTTAACTGCCAACGCAAGCCGCTCTAAATTACGGGGGTTCCGGTTGGTGAAATTTGGGTTTACAACACCATTCTCTTCTGTGTCCACATCAACCACTTGTGAAGTCTGAACATTGGCAGATGTACTGGCAGGACGGAGAGCTAAAAAGTTAACATACAAAACACAATAAGATCCTTACTTATGGATTAACACAAATACTGCTTTGAGTGGGTGAAGACAGCACGCTCTCTCTATCACAGCATCATTATGCAATGCAGCACAGACATGCTATTCACATCACAAGAAGTCAAAAAAGCAGAGAAACCATAAGTGTACCATATTACTAGAAAAATGCTACCAGGTTATGATTACATCATGACCCATCCAATCATGTACAGCAATTTTATCTCCTCAAAACTGTTATTGCGTCAACTGTTCCATTTAATACCACAGAATGACTCAATACTATCAGCCGCACACAACATTATATAATATCTCAAATCTGCTCTCAAGATACTAGGAGGCATCCACATATATATACATATACATATATATACATACATACACACACACACACACACAGTTTTTTGTGTTTTACATAAAAACGGACTTTAATTTATCTAATGAGTTGAAAAATGAATAGAACATATAGTCAAGACATTGTCAAGGTTAGAATTAATGATTTTTATTTGAAATAATAATTTTGTCCTTCAAACTGCTTTCGTCAAATAACGCTCCATTACTGCCTGCTTCTTCCCTAAATAGTTCTTGCGTAATTTGGAGGTGCTTTGGGTCCTGTTGGAGGATGAAATTGGCTCCAATAAAGCGCTGTCCACAGGGTATGACATGGCGTTGCAAAATGGAGTGATAGCTTTCCTTATTCAAAATCCCTTTTACCTTGTACAAATCTCCCACTTTACCAGCACCAAAGCAGCCCCAGACCATCACATTACCTCCACCATGCTTGACAGATGGCATCAGGCACTCTTCCAGCATCTTTTCACTTGTTCTGCATCTCACAAATGTTCTTCTGTGTGATCCAAACACCTCAAAAATTGGTCTGTCCATAACACTTTTTTCCAATCTTCCTCTGTCCAATGTGTTCTTTTGCCCTATATTAATCTTTTCCTTTTATTGGCCAGTCTCAGATATGGCTTTTTCTTTGCCACTCTGCTTAGAAGGCCAGCATCCCAGAGTCGCCTCTTCACCGTAGACCAGTGGTTCTTAAACCTGTCCTCAGGGAACCCTAACAGTGCATGTTTTCAAGGTCTCCTTATACTCACAGTTGATATAAGGAGTAACACCTGTGAATCTTTTCACACATATATCAGCCACCTGTGCTCCTGCAAGGAGACCTGGAAAACTTGCACTGTTAGGGTTCCCTGAGGACAGGTTTAAGAACCACTACCGTAGACGTTGACACTGGCATTTTCTGTTACCAGTAGAAGACCTGTGAGAAGTCTATTTCCCAATCTAGAGACTCTAATGTACTTGTCTTCTTGCTCAGTTGTGCACCGGGGACTCCCAATTCTCTTTCTACTCTGGTTAGAGCCTGTTTGTGCTGTTCTCTGAGGGGAGTAGTACAACCGTTGTGGGAAATGTTCAGTTTCTTGGCAATTTCTCGCATGGAAGTTCTCTTTTTCTGTCCATTTTGAGAGTATAATCAAACCCACAAATGTGATGCACCAGATACTCAACTAGCTCAAAGGAAGGCCAGTTTTATAGCATCTCTAACGAGCAAACCCGTTTCAGCTGCGCTAACATAATTGCACAAGGGTTTTCGAGGGTTTTCTAATCATCCATTAGTCTTCTAACGCGATTATCAAACACAATGTACCATTACAACACTGGAGTGATAGTTGCTGGAAATGGGCCTCTATACACTTATGTAAATATTAATTTAAAAACCAGACATTTGCAGCTAGTATAGTCATTTACCACATTAACAATGTATAGAGTGTATTTCTGATTAATTTAATGTTATCTTCATAAAAAAAAAAAAACTGCTTTTCTTTAAAAAAAAAAAAAGGAAATTTCTAAGTGACCCTAAACTTTTGAACGGTAGAGTGTGTGTGTGTGTATTTTTTTTTTTTTTACTTTACCTTTTAATTGTAGCATATTAAAAGCTATGTTTTAAATAATAATATGGTTGCATTATCTCGGTGCATAACAACACATTTACTTTCACATTAATCAATTGGGGTGTAAATGTACAACTGAGTCTCTTTTTCTATCCTGCCTTAAATGCATATTTATTTAGATTGACTGGTTTGATCATCTTTGCAATTATTGTTGTTAATTTATTTTTGACATAATATTTGCACGTCCATTGAGCCTGATACCGCTAAATATGTGTTTTTAATAATCGTTTGTTATTTCTCTATAAGCAATTGTATATTGTCAGCAAGTACAAGCATTTTGCGCTTGTGCAAAAATGCACAGGTTACAGTAGACAGGCTATACGTGTGTACAATCTGTTCTTAATAATCTGCATGTCTATGGTATTATGTGTGAGCAATACGACAGATCCCTTCTGGACCCATAGTTACAAGTCTATTGAGTCTGATACCACTAACTATGTGCTACTAATAACTGTCTGCTATTTCTCTAAAAGCAATCATATACTGTCGGCAACGTTTATGCACAATTCAGCTCCCAACGTAGTTTTTGCATTGAATCTCGCGGACAGCGACTCATTAGCAGGTTATATCTGGCTGCCTATACTTGCCTACAATCAGCTGTTAATATTCTGCACATAACCAACATGTCAGACTCTTTCTTGTGCATGATCATCATCTTTGCTTTTATGGGGCTGATCTAGAGTTGCACTTGTATCTTTTTTTTAGGTGCAAGCATAGACCTGAACAAAGCCATGTTACAATGTTAGGGGTGAAAATACATTTTAATTATATTGTATGCAGCAAAAATATTTTGCTTTTGCACCTATAATTCATATATTGGATAGCTTTATGTTTATTCTGTAAATTAGAGTTTAGCTAGGAAACGTCACCTCAACTATAATTCTGGTCTGTTATTTTAAATTTGCCTTCCCTCACTCCTAAATTCTGGATCATACACCATATGTTTGAATATACAGTATAATGATGTAGGTAACATTCAATGCACAGTATTTGTTGGGATCATTGCAATTAATTGTGGTCCTATTGCACAACAAGCAGGATACCATGTTCGTCCGGAGTGTGCTCAATACTCATTGTGTTTGTGTATAAACACAAATTTAACAACACATTAATGTGAATATATGGCAGTATTTGCTATAATGCATACCAAAATAAGTTCAACTGCTGCCATTAAATATATTACTTCTGTGTGTACAGTAGTTTGCGAAATGCTGCCACCTACTGATCATATAAAGTCAATGTATATTTAGCTTAATTGTTAGAGTAAAGCTGGCCACACCAACAATGTGATGTCCACGCCAATCCTATATCAGCCTAAATTACCACACTTGCAGACTGCATCTAAGAATGACCATGAAAGTGTAATGCAGATGTGCTCACCAACAGAAAAAAATCTACTAGAAATCAATATACAGGGCTTTAAACCGTTTCATATATACAGGACCATTACATAACGTTAGATTGGGGTAAATTAATTTGGCAGCAACAACATAAAAAGACAGTTATGTTAACTGATGAATTTATACATTCCAACCTGGTCAGTGCTGGGAATGGGCAGCTTCTGTGCTTAGGTGTAGCAGTGATTGTTAGAGAACTGTGTAAGCATGAGGACAAAAGGTGACAGAGAAATAGTGGTTCTCTAACAATGCAGCACCATGAGAATCAGTGCATTCCAATATTGAAAAATATTATAAAATGCCAGTTTACAAATTAATTGGGCCTGATTCTATTGCCAGTGATCCCACGATAGAGGCGTGTATTAAAATTCAAGATTTCTACTTACCGTAATAGACAGGAATAGGCGCACAAAGTGCTTTTCCCCCGTCTTCACAGGCAACTGAAACAGGCCCATTAGTTTAAGCTGGATTTAGTAGCAGTTTTCATATACTATAAATATGTTTTAATAATAATAATGTACAGTAGTTAGCAGAGAGAAATCGCATCCCCAAAAGTTCTGAGAAGTTCAGGGAAGAAATTATTCAAAATTATTATAATCAAGGTGTAGTTGCTGAAGTCTTTCTGATAAAAATAATAGGTTATTTTACATTTTCTTTATTTGGATTATAACCCAGTAACAAATTTCAGTCTAGGTACATGGGGCTAGACCAGTGTTTCCCAACCTCGGTCCTCAGGGATCACTAACAGTCCATATTTTCTAGGTTTCCTTAAAGAATAACAAGTGATATAATGAGTAGCACCTGTGGAGCTTTTAAAATGTGTCAGTTAGTAATGAACACACCTGTGCTCCAGCAGTGACAACTGGAAAACATGCACTTTTAGGGGTCCCTGAGGACCGAGGTTGGGAAACACTGGGCTAGACGAGCTGTGGTGGCTAGAACCAAAGCACCTACAGAATGCAGAGGACAAGAGGTCCATTGTCTTTTATCACATATTGTGTATAATTCCCAGTTATTGTGTACCTATTCCTCACTTTTCCTTGTTTTCTTTTACTTTGCCTTGTTAGGTGGATGGTCAATATTAGGATGCCTAGGAATTGACAATACTATTTGCCATCAATCGGCATTAAGTGGCCAAATGCTAAAAACTCCTGTTATCACGACCAAATTTGTCAAATATTATAGTATACAGTAAAAAAAAAAAAAATTCAATAAGGGTCATTAAATACAGTTTTCATCACAACTTACAAATAAGAAAAAAAAATAAAGTATTTTATTCCCATTTGTTAAGTTTTTTAAATTTCCACAAAAAGGAGACTACAAAACAAATGCCTATTCTTACTGCATCTGTCTGGATATTAGGTGTTACACCAAACTAATGAATAGCTTTCAATTTAAGGTTCACAGAACAATACAACAGAAAACATTGGATTTCAAAATGTATAAATTCTTAAAAATGGTAATTTGGATATTATAAACTCAGCATATGGGAATAAAAATCCTTTTTTTTTTTTCCTTTTCTCATTTTTAAGTTTTGTGATGAAAACTGTATTTAATTAAACTTATTGCAAGGGATTGTGGTTTTTTTTCTGTGGAATCGCTGCTTTATCCGGCATCTTTGTACAACAGACAGAACTCCCGTCCCCTGCACCGTTTAAAGACAACCTTCACAAGAAGCTCTTCTAAATCCAGCAACGATATCAGCATAAAGAGAAGGTAAAAGTTACAGAGAAGAGGAAAGAGAGCGTTGCTGGTCCCCAAGTGCACCCATCCTCATCGAGCCCATCGCCGAGACACCCCACAAGACCAAAGACCTGGTGGAATCTCACTCAGCAGGCGAAACGACGATCTCCTCACTTGTGGTTTATGTGTTTAATACAACAGTATATGTTCTGCCAATATATTGATACCTTAGATTGCGTTCTGTAGATACTGTCCCTATGCTTGTAATGATAAGGATGGTGGCACCTTATTTGTGAGTTAGACAGCACTAATAAATAATTGTGTTATCCATTACAGCTATATTCGTAATAATTGCTTATAAACAAATACATTGTTCACTACAATAATTCTGTTTTAACAAAAATACGTGCACAATGTTCCCTGTATTAAACGATTGGTCAGTTTATTTTCCAGACATAAAACCCCTGCCTAATAACAAAGACCCTCTTACCTAACAGAAGATTCGTACTTCGTCTAAGCATGGCCATGGTTGCATTAAAATCTCTTTTAACAACAATAAAACATTGGTATAATGCGACCGGAGGACTGTTAAACACAGGACATGGGGACAAGACAGGGCGCTGACATATTATAAGTGGGAAACTTCCGCTGACCTTACCTTATAATCCTAACTCAAACGGCCATATTTGTTAAGGGCAACTCTCAGCTTCCGCTCATGCTCGTAGTGTATGTGTACTAGACTTGAGCGGTGTTCAATCTTTGAGCACTGTCAGTGTGTATAAAAAAAACTAAGGTGCATAGAGGAACTTCAATGAATGTGGCATTGCTCAATTAACAACGTTTAATTTCATCTATCATGATTTGTCATGTAGAAGTATACTTTTGGATACTATAAACATTCTAAGTTAAACTACTTTCCTTGATCAGAAGAGTGACTGGTATTTTCATCCCAATTAATTCAGACACCCCAACCTTTGCAAAGGAATATTAATTAGGGATATTGTGATAGCACCCCCCACTATCTCTCCCCCCTACCAACTACACCAGGGTTCCCCGGAATATCCAGGGGATACCAAAGGGGTGTGTCTAGCTCCACCTTTTTGGGGCAGAATGTGAATAAATGTGCTGACATCCTCATGTTTATGCAAAAGCTAAACTGTGTTTTATCAAGAAGCAGGCTTTTCTGGAAGTGCCCAGGAGAACAAATCTCAGGGCCTCTGGTCCTGTCTCACAACCCCCTCCACCACTCCATAGAAGCCCTAATTTTTCCAAGGATGGGTGGGCTTGATGATGCAATTTGTATCCCTTTGGCTTTCCTCCCCCCTCTATAAAGACATGATCTCAGTAGTGTATAGCCTACTCATGACCAGGGGCCACGGTTCTAGAATTTTATTTTAGGGGGGGGGTGATTTTATAATCAGTTTGAAGCACTCCCCATTTTATTATTAACTTATCCCATTTATTATTTCCCCCCACTATCTCTCCCCACTACCAACTACACCAGGATTCCCTGGAATATCCAGGAGACTCACGAAATTTGGGCAGTTCTCCCAGGAGAGCCGGCATAGTTCTTGCAAGCCCCACCAATCATCAATTACTTCACTAATCCCTAGGGTTACTAGGGATGTGCAGGGCTTGATGATGTCATCAAGCCCCGCCCATCCCCTGAAACGCTAGAGATTACAGGAGTGATTGACAGGGGACAGGCTTAATAACGCAATTTGCTTTGCATCATTAAGCCCCGCCCCTTGCAGAAATCTATGGCTTCCCTTCGGGTTCTCCCGGAATCTCTTAAAAGCCGGCAACCCTGAACTACACCCCCTCTCAGCTGCTGCTCCCAGACATGCTTCTAAACTGTATACACACAAAATGGAAGTTGCAAAGGTTAATGCATGCTTATCATATATTTGCAAATATGTGTAACAGCCATTTATGCATATTCCTTTACAGGTAGAATGGTATAGGTCGTTACTGGTTAATGGCAGTGTAGCTGGGGCATTTTCTTTCCCTTGTCTCTGTTACTAGCAGATTACCCCTGGTTTTCATGCACCTGTTTGCATTAACCTATAGACTCATCTGAGCAACTTCCATTTTGTGTGCATACTGTTTGGAATCAGCAGCTGAGAGGTGTTGTTCCTCAGGAGCTATTTTGGAAGCTTTAATGGGTGCCTCCTGAGGTAAGTTAGTTTCCCAACATTGGGACTCTCATTGTAATAGTTAGGACCACCATGAGCAGAAAGGCCTTGATGGTGGCTGGTGGCTTATCATATATTTGCAAATATGTGTAATGGACATTTCTGTGTTTTATTTTACAGATAGAATGGTATATTCTGTTACTGATTAATTGCAGTGTTGCTGGGGAATTTTCTTCCCTTTGTTTCTGTTAATCCTTAATAAACCATAATAGGGGCATAAATAAATTGGGATTTTTTAAAGATATTTGCATTTATATTATAGTAAATGTGTTTTATGTTATGCATATTGATTGTTATTATGGTAGATTCCCATTTTGTTATGGCAATACTGTTATTAACATTCATTTATAAGGCGCCACAAGGTATCCGCAGCACTGTAAAGTAGGACAAAAAATATACAAATTACATACAGAATGCAATAAAATAAATACAACACACAGAGTAAAATATGCTGGTGACAGGTTAGTCCAATACATAGTAAAATGCAAGTGTAAAAGAAGAGAAGGGGCAGGTAGAGTAGGTGGAAAGAGGTGGTTGGACAAAAGCAGGACCAAGGGAGACAAGAGGATAGAGGGTCCTGCTCATAGGAGCTAACATGCTTAGGGGAGGGGGTGGACTAACAGAAGACATAAGGATGAGGAGATGGGTAAGAAATGCAGGATTTAGCAAGACAGGGGGAGGGGGCTGAGAGGTTAGGAAAGGTATGCTAGTCTTAAGAAGTGGGTTTTAAGTGCTTGGAGGAAAGTGGATAGTCTTAATAGATTACATTAGGTCATTCCATTCCTTCTAGGCTACAATAGGTCATTCCTGTAAAAACAGCAGCACAGGAGAAGCTTTGGATGCAGTAAAGGAAGGTGGTTATCAGGTGCGAGGTCTGGCAGGGACCATTAGCAGAGCGAAGGTGGGAGGGAGTGTGGATGGAGATAAGGAAGGAGAGATCCTTGTAGGGGTGGTAAGGAGATGGAAGAGAACTCTGTTGGGGCAATGTGAATAATATGACTGGAGTGGCTGAGAAAGATCTCTTCTTACTTGGATGGTAGAATCCCAAAAGTTCTCATTGGTGAATACACAACTATAGGTGTTTGATTGCTTACAAGATTACTTAGGATTAGTGCATTTACTAAAGTAGAAATCCTGGGCTCATCAGCGTGGTATTACATTTGCTCCGTTTAGGTACAGTATTATTTTGAATATGTGTTGTAGGCTTCTTGACCTTACAAGATTCACTACTATATGTCGGTTATTGTTTTTAGAACACAATTCCAATACTGTATCAATATGCACCCTATATATTAAAATTACCAATATGCACCTGGATTCAGATTTCTAAGAATGGGATGATTTTCATGCAATCAGTTTGTAAGATTTAGTTTTCTTCGCATACGCATGCATCCAAGCAAATCTGCTGAATCCAGATGTCTGTCAAATTACGCTAAAGACTTTCCTACATGGTAGCAGGTTTGCGCTCATAAGTGGATAGGGCCAGGTATTGCAATGAACAGAATAGGCATGCTATTATTGCTTGCTGGCACTATTTTAATTGCAAACAAGTCTTAAAAAAAAATGTAGGGTATTGAGGTTGGAAATCTGTGTGAACAACGGAGTGGCTAGTGAAACACTTGTGTGTATGCTTAAATACAGCGTGTACCCAAAAGCATATTTTCTAGGTGTCCTGCTGCAGCACAGAACATGCGCTACTAGTGATTCCTAGGACCTAGTTTGGGGAAAAACTACTCTAACAGCTGATAAATGACAGACTAATATAACACTTGTAGTTTGACAGCACCTTCAGAGCCATAGGATGACTAGGACTAACATTCACTTACCAGTAACTTGGCTAAGGCTTACAACCTTACACGATTGGTTAAATCCCTCCACTTTCACTAATAGTTCCAGACTTAAGTTCTACTTCCTTGCTATGATGTCTGGGTCACACGCCTTCTTTTCCTGTTTACAACCTTATGTAAAGAAGTGGGGCATCAAGTGGACTGTGGATGATTTAAAAATAAATTTACTGTAAATATAGAGTGCAGTACTGGCCAGTACACGAGTAAGGCATTTAAATGCAATTTTCATGCATGCCAAAAAGTCAACTTTATTTTTAAAGTTCATTTTAGAGCTGATCTAGCAACTGTTGCCTCCCAACTCTAATTCATCCCATTTAAAATTCTCGCTGTAATCATTTGCTAAATGTGACTTCTGTAGTACAATGTACAGAGCCTCTCTTTCTCCTGCCATTAAGCTCTGGTTGACCATATTGATGTAATTGTGGATGACACCACTGGGTTTAAACTGAGTAAAAGAAGATGACAACAACATGATAATGTATTATTGAGATCTCCCTGCTGAGGAGGTATGGGCTATATTCATATAAATGCCTCTTTTGCCCCAGACAACAAACTCTGACGTAATTTAGACATGGTATTTACCGTTACTCAGAGTTCTGGGTTAGTTAAATTATTGTGGCATTGAGGAATGTCTTAGACATAATGGGCCGGATCCAAACTCTTGTGTTTCAGTCAGATTATGGTTGTTTTTTTTCTCTTGCATGCAATTCCATGCTAACCAATGAGAGTGCATTCTTATTTGTTCAAATTTGAATCCTGTCCTGGAAAAAAGATTCTGCTTAATAAGCAGCTGTTGTGACCATGCAGATAGCCCAACATTAAACCCTAACATGTTTGTATTAATAGAATAGATTATACATTTGAAAAGAATACAATAGTATACAGTATCTGCATGGTATAAGTAACACATTGCAATGATGAGCCTAAGATAGTACACTGTCATTGGGGTATATTTATACCCTTGGCCAGCCTGGGAAATCACTTTTGCTCAGGATGGAAACGTGATTTCCCAGGCTGGCCAAGGGTATAAATATACCCAAACTGGCAGCAGCTTGGATTTAGAGGGCAATCTCCTCCAACTATACAGTTTTAAAGACAGCTGTTAAGTCACAGCTTTTGCTCCCAAGTACTGTGCGTGATAAAACTTTCTAAACTGTTGATATTGGACACCCCTAATAAAAAAACAGCTAAGAGGGACATCTAATTTACTACCGATGCAAGAAGAAAAAAAAAGATTTATTAACCTTTTGAAATACTCAAGCTCTCTTCTTTTATTTATGGTCTGCATTTAATAAAGTGTTTTTTTTTTACATTTCTTTCACCATTGGAGAAGCGTCCAGTATTTTCTTTTTACATATGAAGCTATATACATAAGGACTTGGGAAGTGCCTTAATTACTGTTTTTAGCAGCATCTCTAACAAAACCTCATTCCCTCCCCGAATGCAGTGCAGCCTTAGTCTTTCTCTATAATCAACAAGCAGAATATTGAGGAAGGGACAAGGTGTATTGTAGGTATTACAGTTCCCCAGAGTGCTAGTGCATCATTAAAAGTGTTAAAGTTTATCTCACAATACTCACAGATGGATGCTTAAGAAAGTGCTATTAATATGTATTAATATGTATATTGTATCTAAAAAGACTTTCCTTTGATTCTTTTTTTAAATTCAGTTTCAAAATAAAGGTATTTACTGAAAGAAAGAACCACACCGATTTTAGTTTTTCAAAATCCCTTTATTCACCCAGTTTTCACCCAGTTTTAATTATTTTGCCAGTTGACAGCATACTTGGTATCATCTTGACTGGTTACAACAATTTATAGAGGTCATTTTAACTCTTCAGAGATATTGTCTTTTGTTTGTGTGAGATATTTATCTACTTTTATATGTCTAAGTACAGTGGTACCTTGACTTACAAGTTTAATTAGTTCCGTTACTGAGCTTGTAACTCAATTTGCTTGTATCTCAAATCAACGTTCCCCATTGAAATTAATTGAAATGCCAATAATCCGTTCCAGCCTCCAAAATGCCACCCCAGTATTTTTTTTTTGCCTTTTTCACAACGCTTTCCTCACTTACACCTGCAGGCTGTTTCAGGAAAAACCTGTCCAAGGAAGTTTGTTTCTTCCTCCCTTTCAGAATGTTTCGGAAATGAGTTAGGCAAGTGTCATTAAATAGCTCCGATGCACGACCAGTTGCAACTTTTTCAGGGTGCTTCCTTTGAATTAAAGTCTCCCACATTCCCAACATTTCCTTTACTGTATCTCACTTGTAGAGATGACTTCCTCCTCCTCATCTGGCTCCTCAGAACCAATTTCACTTAAAACCTCCATATGCTGCTCTGTCTGTAGCTCCTTTAACTCCTCTGTTGTCAGTTTCTCGCGGCTCGTATCTCAAATTTTTGCTCGCAATTCAAAGCAAAAAAGCGACCGAGTGATAACTCGTCTCTCAAAAAAGTTGGTGCACTCATATGTCAAGGTATTACTGTATATTAATATAATTATAATGCATAGTTTACAGTTAGTATGGATTTCAATAAGAGTTACTACTTCAACCTACGTTAATCACCACTCTCCAGACTGATGCAAAGTTTATTATTTATATTAAGTTCAAATTGTCTATAATCATCCCAAGCTGCTACAGTATATTTATTGGCCATCACTTGCCTATCATATGTTATTTGTTAATAACATGCTTGCTTTTATGCAGGGTTGCCGACTCTCCTAAAATACCTGGGAAACTTCCAAAATTCAGACAGTTCTCTTGGTATTCTGAGAGAGCCTTCAAATCTCCCACAGAGGGCTTAAGCCGTGCTTTCAAGCAAACCACGGCCTCAAGTTCTGCTCCCCTATCTGGCAACACTAGTATTTCTGCTCTAATCCTTATGATGACTAAGAAAAAAGGGCATTGATAGGGGGTGGGGCTTCTGGTGCGATTTGCATAAATCACATCATTAAGCCCTGTCTCCTGCAGACATATAGGGTGTGAAAAGTCAGCAACACAGCTTTTATCATTATGCTCTAAATAAAGTTAATGTAACTGACACAATGTACTTTTATCTGTATTTCATTATATTATAATGTGCTGTTTACCCAAATGTCCCCAATTCATCACTAGTAAGGTAAAAAATAAAATGGTAGGAGTTTGGAGTGGCAAATCACACTTATTGATGAAGAAAATGCAGGGGTTTCAATCTATTTTTATCCCTTTTTTCTGTTTCCCCTTTTTTTATTACAAAATAAAGATGACATATTTATGAAAGTAATATGGGTACTATTACAAAGAGTAAGTAGAATTCAGAATGTTACATACAGATAATTTGATTGCTCTCCCCTTTTCAAAATGACAGGGATAAAGTGACCAACGATAAACAGGGATCAATCAGTATATACATTTATAACAGTATGAATCTACTTCTTGTATTGCTTCGATATAATGTGCTGGTGACTATGGATATGTATAAAGTGCTGACAGAACTTCATTGATAATATTTTGATGGACACCTAGGCACGGAGTCTAACCCAAAACCAGGTGATCACTGGAGCCCCTCATGATTGGGACAGACTTGGTTGCACTGTCAGAAGGTCAGTAGTTCCTGAATAACGAGGTTGTTGGAGCCACTAAGATGGAGGAATATAACACAAAGAGGAGCAAGCTGAAGGCAAACATACACAGCACAAACAAGAAACTTAGCCAATCTTTAGTGCAGTGAGTTATTAGGTGACAAATAAAGGCTGTTAAGATGCCTTGAATTCTCTTTGTCTTCTGTGAAATGTTTTCGAAGTAAAGTTCGATGAGGTTTTGAAGGTGATGGTGTGTCTTTTTAAACTGTGCAAGACGTTTGTCTTAAACAGTGTGTATATATGATATGTGGAGACAAAAAAAAAGAACACATTTAATTGTGTAGACTTTGAACATAATTAGCACAGTTAGAGATTATCTAACTCACATTTAGTTCCTCTTGCTTATAGGCACATCAGCAGTATCTGTTTGATACTCTCTACGTCACTTTTTGTTTCACCTGTCTCCTCTCTGCCGTACATATATAAAGATAATATAAACACGAGCCCTAACTTAATTTTAAATAACTTATTTGAATTTTTGATAATTTCAAACACCCGGCGGAACATTTCCTCTTTTATTAAGATGTCCACCCTTGTAGGAGTGATATATCTTACACATCAGCATACTTTATTGTCCATTTTTATTAATTCTTCACATATTAAGACAGGATTGGATGAATGAAATCACCAGCACATTTATGCTTAACACAAGGAACGTTAGGAAGGTGTAATGAAGAGATCCTCATAGACAGTGACCAGAGGCGAATCCCAAAGGACTAACCAGAAACCTGATAGAACACTCAAGACCAGTGACAGATGACATAAGCTCAGATAAACACCAGATGCAGCAGGTGCAGTACATGGTGGAGAAGGTAAAGGTATGAGTAGGGTGAATGTACCAGATGAAAAAATACAACCCAAAGAATAGTTTATAAATAAAGGAATACAAGGAACCTCACAACACAAGCAAGGTAAATAGGGAAAGTCAATATAATACATGAAAGCAAAGAGAGAGTATGGAAACTCAAAGTAGAAAAGACCAAGTAGGAACAAGGGAAGGTCAGTCTAGGAAAGGACCAATAAAGAACAGGTCATGAATAACACAGGGCAAGACACTGGAGAAGGATACATGATTATGTGCTATAAATGGCAGAGAAGAGAATCTCTTCTTGATATTTACAATACAACTGGCCAATAAGAAGTATCAGCAATCGAAAAATATCCCCGTTTTGTAATTCTCGGTCCAGTCTAAAGTAGACACACAATGGAGATTGCTCAAATCAATATAAAGGTTAATACAAGAAGGAAAAAGTTAATCCACACAAAAACAAAGGGAAATGTGCCCCAGCAGACTACCATTAACAAGTAACTAACTCACCATTCTTTCTGTAAAATAAAATGCAGAAACATTAGTTACATACATTTGCAAATGTATGATAAGCCACCAGCTATTTTCAAGCTTTCTGCTGAGTTAGACCTAACTAATCATTGAGAGTGCTTATATTGGGTCAGCAGCTGCCAGGGAATATTCGTGCACATAAGCTTTTTTATAGGCCTTAACGGGTGCCTCTAAGCATTTTAGCTCTCACTTTAAAAGTACATGATATATGGGACTTTCATTGAACATAGAATACCTTTACAGAAAAGCGGCAGGTGGCTTATCATGTATTTGCAAGTGTTTGTAACTTGTGTTTCTGCATTTTATTTTATAGCTAGAATGACAGGTTCATTACTGGTTAATGGCTGTGTGCAGAACGACTTAATTACTGGAGATTTTTCAAGTAAAGTGTTCTCATTTGTGGAAATGGTTTTCATGTTTTCAACCTTTTATGAGATTTGTTATAGCTGAAGTTTATCTATTAAAGAAATTATCAAGTAATAATAATTCCCACTCCTTAGAATAGCCTTTAATCTATGAATATGTTATTGATATTAGAGCAGATATGTCTGATTTCTTTTTTTCAGATCTGAGAAAGAGACTATAGAAGGAACCCTGCATACAACGTTTTGTCTGCGCGGCATTAGCTCTTATGCAGAGAGGAATAGCAATGTCACTGTCCGTCATTATCATGATGAATGCCATGTGTTCTGGGCACCGGTCATGTTCTCAGAATTCAAAAAATAGAACTCTTAATCTTATTTAGGTTAATGGTGTAAACAGGTTATTTAGCTATTAAACCTAACATGAGTTAATTTAGCATGAGAAGACTTCAACATTTAAAAATGTATTCTATATGTAAAAATTCCCTTACTAGAATAGGAGTACTTGTTGCAATACTGCAAGTAACATAAAGCAAAGTTACACATACACGTAATTAGATTTGCTGTGTGGTACTGAAATACAACCAATGGTATAGTACTTCACTAGAATGTCTTAAGGATTTGTATTCCAGGGATTCCTCATAGAATAAGAAGCACATGAACAAATTTTTTGGTACCCTCAGATCTTTCCAATGATTTTTAAGCGTTTGATGAGATTTCAATCAGGGCTCTTGGAATGTCATTTCAGAATAGTTCAGTGTTTTGTTCTTGGGTACTTTAGTTGTGTGCCTCAGTCTTGTCTGTCTGCTGTTGTCTATTTTCATCTGCTTTCTGGTATCTGGTTCTTGTTATCTTTTACTTGTATACCTGCCTGGTGTCATTGGGCCTTATCCAGACTTACGCTGATGGGCTGTGCGTACTAACGCACAGCCTAACCTACATGCACTCCCCCTGGTCCGGGTGTAATTACACTCTGTTGCGCCGGCTGAAGGCTACCCCAACTTCAGCCAGCGTAACAGAGTGTAATTATGCCCGGACCTGGGGCGTAATCTCTAAATCCTGCCCTCCCTGCCTCATCTCCCTACCTTCCCCCGCATACCTTCCCTAACTCTAGCGTAATTACGGTGAGGGTATGATTGGCACACCCCTCCAACGTAATTTCACTAGAGTTAGGGACGCCCAATCCACAGACAGGAATTTCCTTAGTTATGCCGGACAACATCTTCCCGGCGCATGCGCAGATCAGCTAAACAGCCAATCTTACGCATCCATTCGCCGTAACTATGGCGGTGGGCGTTATTCTGGATCAGGCCCATTGTCTCAATTGTCAGTCCTGTTCTCGCCCCTGTCCTGTTGCAATGTCTGACTTCCACACCATCCTTGCTACTCCAGGATTTGCCACCAGCGGTCGCAACCTACTATACTATACAGCCTGGTTTGTTAGTCAGACATCGCAACAGCACATGGAACAATTTTGGTTTCTAAAGTTTTTTATTTGAGGTTATAGTTTTGTGTTGACCCAAGATTACAGTGCGTGGTGGCAGTTTGGTTTTAGGAATATGTATATTTTTACCATAAAAAATAGTTGCAAAAGTTTTAGTTGTGGTAGATGGCAGAGAACAGAATCTCTTCTAGTTATTTACAATACAACTGTCCAATAAGAAGTATAGCAATCGTGAAATATCCCCATTTTGTAATTCTGGGTCCAGTCTAAAGTAGACACAAAATGGAGGTTGCTCAAATCAATATATAGGTTATTACAAGAAGGTGCATGAAAGGCAGAGTTAATCCACACAAAAACAAAGGGAAATGTGCCCCAGCAGACTATCATTAACTAGAAACTAACTCACCATTCTTTCTGTAAAATAAAATGCAGAAACATTAGTGACTTACATTTGCAAATGTATGATAAGCCACCAGCCATTTTCAAGCTTTCTGCTGAGTTAGACCTCACTAATGATTGAGAGTCCTTATATTGAGTCCCTCAGAAGCTGGCAGAGAATATTAATGTTCATGTATTTGCAAGTGTTTGTAACTTGTGTTTCTGCATTTTATTTTATAGCTAGAATGACAGGTTCATTACTGGTTAATGGCTGTGTGCAGAGCGACTTAATTACTGAAGATTTTTCAAGTAAAGTGTTCTCATTTGTGGAAATGGTTTTTATGTTTTCAACCTTTTTATGAGATTTGTTATAACTGAATTTTATCTATTAAAGAAATTGTTAAGTAATAATAATTTCCACTCCTTAAATTAGCCTTTAATATATGAATATGTTATTGATGGTAAAGCAGTGAAATATGTCTGATTTCTTTTTTTCAGATCTGAGAAAGAGACTATAGAAGGAACCCTGCATACAATGTTTACTCTGTCTGCACGGCATTAGCTCTTATGCAGAGAGGAATAGCAATGTCACTGTCCTTCATTATCATGATGAATGCCATGTGTTCTGGGCACCGGTCATGTTCTCAGAGTTCAAAAAATAGAACTCTTAATCTTATTTAGGTTAATGGTGTAAACAGGTTATTTAGCCATTAAACCTAACATGAGTTAATTTAGCATGAGAAGACTTCAAAATTTAAAAAAAGTATTCTATATGTAAAAATTCCCTTACTAAAATAACAAAAGAAAAGTTGATTTGGGGGGCAATAGAGAGACCGCTTAGTATAAATTGAAAATACCTGCTGAAGGTATGCGCTACTAATCAAAATAAACCGAAAAAAGCCACAAACAATGAGCGCTTCCAAATAGCTAGGGATAATATTAATAATCATAAAAAAACAAAAATGAATGGCTTCAGTTGCGTAAAAACACTTATTTATTAAACATAATCAATAACAACATTTAAGAGCATAAATTGCTAAGATCTAGGTCACTCCTGATACTTGTGCAATGTCCACAAATAAGATTTCAATCCAATAAAGACTCAATAGTTGATAATGTTGAGGGTCTCCTGATATCAACAATGTTACACGATTTCCCACAGTTATAATCGGCAGTGGTAGAACAGGCGCTGGGCGGTTCAGATAGGTACAATAGAATGAATCAGAAAGAATGTAAGCTTCCAACTAATGTGCAGAGCAGCAACATATGTCAGATTTGAATATCGGGAGACAGACTTGGTTTGCCACTAGGTAAGCGGTGAATAGTCCACCAGACAAGATGACACGGTACTTGGTGATGTTAAATAGAAAAGTACCTGTCAGCCGTTGGTATAGAGAAGTCTGAGTTGTCGTTGAAAGCTGGAACCGGGCTGTTGTATGGTCAGTGCTCTGTCTGCTGTATCAGCGCTGGTACAGAGAAGTCCAAGCTGTCGCTGGAGATCGGAGCAATGTTTAGATATAGGTAGTGCTTTATCCGCTGTATTGGCACTGGAACGAAGTAATCTGAATCGTTGCTGGAAGCTGCAGTAATGCTTGTTATATAGTCGGCTGACCGACACTTAGGCGCTGATATAGAGGAGTATCCACTACCTCTATTAGATGAATGGTGCTGTTCCTGATAATGCTTGTAATAAAGGCCGGCTTTGTGGAGCAGGCAGAGCCACTATGGCTGCACAGTAGCCTCGGGGCACCAGAGATAAAGGCAGTCAGAATGGAAAAAATCCACAAAGTAATAGTGAAAGTTGTGGGAAACTTGGTAGAGTAGAGTCAAGCTAGTAAGCACAGGAGAGACGCTAGTTTAAACCACCTTGACGCGTTGACCATCGCTACCCTGCGATTTCATCAGAAGGAGTGGTTTGGAAAGTCTGTCCTCCTTCATTTAAAGCATACTTAATCACTTAATTAGTTGTCAGCTGTGTAGTCACAGAATCTTGTTACACGAAGGAGGGCAAGCAAGTAAAAGAAGCCATTCGAGTTCATTAAAAATAAGATAGTAGTTTTATCAATTTAAAGGTGCATAGTTATTAATATGTATTAATATAATATTAAAATATATGCCATAGTATTATCTATGATGGAGTTAGCTTTTATATAAAATTGTAGATATCACACGTTTGATTCGAGCCATAATAATGGAGTTGAATTCTCAACAAAAACAGTGACCATAGGGGGTGTGGCCTGACTTCCAGCCGGCGCGGACGTGTGTTTGGGAGCTCCCTGCTTGCGGCCTATTCCCCGCTCGATACCCGCACTAATTGTCACCTGTTCCTGGTGCCGAGTGCCTCTGCGGTCCTGCTGGCTTCGGGTGACCAGTGGATAGCTACCCTGCTCGCCTCCAGCGTTGCTCCGGTGCCTGGGGCCTTTCACCGCGCGGGACTTCGTCACCTCCCCGCCGGATGCTGCCTCCTCCTCGCTTGGGTGCCGTCCAGCGACCAGCCTGTTAGTGCTGAAGGGGACAGCCAGGTACATTGGATCATACCTGAGGTGCTGATTCCCCTCACGAGGGCCCCGCCGGCCTGCGACCGCGGACCGCGTGACACGCGGTGCTTGCCCTCCCCCCCCCCCCCACTCCCCCGGGCCGCCCGCAGCCTGTTAGTGCTGAAGGGGACAGCCAGGTACATTGGATCATACCTGAGGTGCTGATTCCCCTCACGAGGGCCCCGCCGGCCTGCGACCGCGGACCGCGTGACACGCGGCGCGGTGC
>WWET01002252.1:95534-105971 GCA_011038615.1 Limnodynastes dumerilii
ATAAAGAAGCCACTGAATCATCTGGCTAAATTTAAAAAAAATCTGTGGCCATACATGTTTCCACATTGCCCCACTAGTTTTGTGATAAGAAAATGTTTTAGGCTAGTGTATTGCAATCAGCATATCAAGGGGTTATTAAAGGACATAAATATTAGAGATATGTTTGGTATTTTATTTGTGATTCCTACATCTGTGTATTTTGGTGTTCATTAAAATGGTCAGAAATAGGCCATGTTTATTTGCAATGAGTTTTCTAATGACCACCTTACAACTGCTAATATTCACCAATATTGGCTAAAGTCTGCAATGATCAACAATACAATCAACATTATTTGTGTTATATATAAATATTAATGTAGGTTATTAAAGTGTGGTGCAGATATAAAACATGGGGCAGACAAGTTTACAAGTAGAAGCGAGGTAGAGTAGCTGTTAAAGTAAGGAGTTGCAAAAATACTTTGTGTTCCAAAAAGAAAGGGAAAAGAAAGCTGTCTGCCATTCTCCTTGCTCAGCCTAACTGGTCCTCGATCAATAATAATTCTACTCAAAATCAGTCTAAATTGCTCAAAAATTATTGTTTACTGGGTGCGTTTGCATTTAACTGTGAAGAGTTATTGTATGCCGAGACGAATCCCGCACGGGGTGATCAGGGCATTGGCCTCCACAAATACACCCTGCAAGCTGTGCATGCGCACGCCATCAGAACTCTGAATGAACTGCTTTCCATATGTTCAGAGTTCCGTACATCAGGGTGTAGATTAAACACATTGGGGGCAGGGGAGCCATTTATAGTGGACAGTATAGACTGGGTTAGGCACTTCCGTACGTCATCGCTGTATGTGTGAAAAAGTTAATGTAGGGTTATGGACACAGAAGTCAGCTAAACTCCACACACGAGGGGAGTTTCATGGGAGTGTTCTAATCTCTTGCATGTGGATTTCAGCAATGCCTTGCATGCGGAAATCACAGTTAAGTCTGGATCAGGTGCAGTATTAATAGCTCCTTGTCAGCTCTTCAGACATTGAGAGCCTGTGTCTAGCCAGCCGAGTCACAGCAACACCTCCCACACAGACAGCAATTAGAAAAGGAAAGCCATGCACTGTGTATGAGGAAATGGCAGGAGCCCCGATGAGACCAAGGTCTAGGTAACAGGTCCTCCTTGGTTGAATGATTTATTTAATTAATGTAGGATGAACTTATATATAGTGTAACATTAATGTCAGATTAAAAAACAATGTATGCAATTCTAATTATTGTGTATTGTGTGTTATTCTATGAATTCTCATTGCATGATACTCTGTTATATTAGTGCAGGATACAGAGGAAGTTTTAGAACATTAAGTAATCAGCTCATGCAAGTTAATTGTAGAATACATGCATTATACTGCAGTGATACTCCATGCATTATACTGCACTGTCTGGCTGCTTGTGCTCAGTGGTGCACCCAGGGGTTTTTCTGGTTACCAGAAACACCTTACATTAAATAAAAAATAAAAAAAATGACAAAAATGACAAAAAACTGAAAATAAAAAAAAAGTGGCGTGCCTTCACGGGTGCAGCAAAAGGGGTTTGGCTTCGTGGCCATGTTGTCCAGACTGACAAAGAGGCAGATGGTAATGGCCAATGCTGCAATAGGGAAGCAAGTGGGTGATGGTGAAAAGATCACAACAAATTCAAGAGTGCTTATGCACTGACTCAAGCTCTGGTCCATTGTGCTCTACTATTGCTAGCACACAATGTGTACTTTCAAAAACTTTTTTTAAAACTACTATTTTAAGGTGTAAAAGAAGTAGCATCAATAATCTAAAAAAAAATGATAAAAAACGGGACTTGTTACACCCAATAACCAATGTAATTCTTTATGGTGTAAAATGTATTCATTTCACATCTACATTATTAACTTCCTGCTTTCACAGAAATGTTAATGGACGTCTTAGATGTCTTGGTAGTCAGCTATTATGACCATATTATCAGTATTGTAATTTTACATATGTTTTTTTTCTTAACAGTGCCATCATATTAAGTAGCTCTTCACACTCCTCACATCAACCTCTGCCGGATTACAGTCTAATTCCATAACATACATACAAACACTCTCACACACTCATAAGCTAGGGGTAATTTTAGTTTTATGTGGAGTATATTGTAGATCTGGCTTTAGCATATGTGTGTCGTGTCCAGACCCTAATACATACCTCACAACTGTCCTGATTCCAGTGGGACAGTCCCGATTTCACTTGACTCTCCTGACTGCCTTCCAGTTTGTCACGATAAATAGGCTACACTGGAGGCTTGAGACAGGATGTGGTGGACTCCAAAATATTGAGAGGTATACTAATTATCCCACATGTATTACACACATTGGAAAACACCCTTTCAAAATCCTGCATTTGCCACTGCTCATCCCTTTTTTTCATTAAATATATTTTTAAAACTTTAAAGAACAATATATCACTTTAAAAGTGCCACTTAGTTCTGCTGCAGCTCTCTCACCCTGGGGTACCCAACCTCCAATACACTTGTATTGTACACTGTTAGAACTTTGAATATTGTAGAAGTAGGATGTTTTAATATATTTTATATGAGGTTTCCGATTGGAAATAAGATTAATATAGCGGCATACAGGGTCTAGCATGAGAAGTAGGTATTTAGGACCCAGCGGGAGAAGATCTGAATGGAAATGGACCAGCTGCCGGGAAACTATATAAGCGGGACATAGAAGATACTGAGTCACTCTTTGAAAAAGGGCGGAGCCCGAAACGCGTCAGGGTGATCACAGCAGGAGAGACCCCTGGACGACTTACAGCTTTATACCATTGTGCCCTTTGGAGTGCAGCCGTCTACTTGGACGTCCCGGCCGCGGCTCTGATTATTTACATCTGACCCTCACACTGGGAATAGGGTATGCTGACTGTCGTTATATGGGGAACTTGTTAACTGCATGTTTATGTTTTTATGGAAAGTTCTTTAACCACAGTAAAGTTTATTTATAAAGTGATCCTTAGTGCTGTTTCCATTTTACAGTGGCCACTTGATGCACTTTACTTTTAGTGTGGTTTTTAATTATGTCTCTCTTTTTCCTACTTTGCATGATGGATGTCTATGAGGAGCATTAAAACATCTCTATTTGGACTCCTATTAAGGAACTTTGTTCTTATAAATAATTTTAAAGACACACTGAGTTCTTCTACTACTCTTCAAGAATCTTATGGGACTAAAAGTGTGGATTTCAGGTTTATTAATTTTAATAGCAACCCTGTATGCCGCATTATTGTGTGTACATCTAGTCAAATAGGTCAGCGCTTTTCTCTCCTCTTATTCCTTGTTATATATTTTTTAAAACTTATTTATCAAGATTAAATGTAATACAGTATGCGGCAAGTCTCCCCACAAGTTAGTTGCCCAGGGGCCCCCACAAACATTAATCTGGCCCCAATTGTATGCTACTGCAATGGTGGTATTTTACTGTTTGCATTGTTGAATTACATCCTGCTACTTCTTTTAACTCAAACCTTTTTGTGCTTTGGAGCCGCAAAGTTTGTGTCAGACTTCCACTCATTTACCTTTTAATAGACCAAATCAAATCTCAAGTTCAAATGAACCAATCCAAAAAACCCCTGCAAAACAGTATTAAAGGATGTATGAGCTTTAGTTGTATAAAGGCATGCTCCTTGAAGAGAAGTTTTACTCCACAAGAACAGATTGTACAAACATACAATGTAGTTTCTCTGTAATTCTATTAAAGGATAGGTCATTATCAGGGCCATGGTGAGAAATTTTGGGTCACATCCAAGGCTCCCCACTTTGACCCTATGTGACATCATTCATGACATCACTTAGGAGAGCAGGACGCCGCATACCTGTATTAAAAGTGGGCCAATTTACAGGGAAGTCATTTCCTATGCATTGGTCCGCTAATGTACAGCTCTAAGCAACTTAAGCGACAGTGAATATTGTTTTGTGGCTTAAGGGATTAGTTGGTTTTGGCCCTAACAAATGTAACATTTTTTGTTGTTGGACTGTAGAATAAAAAGTTACTAATGGGCATCTTCCTCAATGAAGACAAGGGATTTAGATTTACAAAATTTCTCTAAAGGTAAAATGGAGATGTTGTACATAGCAATCAAACATTTTCTAGTATGCAATTTAAAAGTGAGAGCTAAAATCTGATTGGTTGTTATGGGCAACAACTTAATTTCTCCTTTTGAAAGGTTTAGAAAATCTAACCCAGTTCTGTACAGTAGAGTACAGTGTTTGTGCTGTGCAGTGTGTTTTACAAACAGAGACTTAACAAATTTAGACTTACTTGCCCTTCGGAAGGCGTTGTATTGTTTTCTGTACAAATAAAATTACATTATAGATACAGCTTCAGAAGATAAAACCTCAAGGCACTATTGAGAAAAACAAAATATAATTTATGTGGTTTACTCAACTAGTCTGAAATGTTTTTCTCCCTCATTCTGGACTTCATCATTTATATGACAGTGCCAAAATTTTTTCTTCATCTTCTTTGTCATTTCCCCCCAAAATGTTTTCAGTAATAACTTTTTCTTGTGTTTTATAAACTTCTTCATCTAATGTCTTTATTTTCTCCAGTGGCTGTTTCTGGGGGTTTAAATTAACCTTTAGATTTCCTTTGATCATTTCTTTTAAGTTTTTATCTGCTGATAATGTAATGTTTGTTTTTGTACCATTAGCAACATCCTCTTTTACAAAGATATTCCCATGAGTTGCTTGGATATCTTTACTGATTAGCTGCAGACTCCCGTTTCTTAAGGCATTCAC
Organism: Limnodynastes dumerilii; assembly: GCA_011038615.1. NCBI lineage: Eukaryota > Metazoa > Chordata > Amphibia > Anura > Limnodynastidae > Limnodynastes > Limnodynastes dumerilii. Next base: position 100,320 of record WWET01002252.1, read on the forward strand.
TTTCCTTTCACTGGAGTTTTGAATGTACCATTTTCCATCCTTACTGTTATTTTTGTCTGACTCCAAAGTCACAAATAGATCTGGAAGCCTTTCGGTATTTGTCCTTAGTTTCATTATGGTTTGTTTTTGTGCTGTACTATTATTTGTAATGTGTGATGCTTCTTTCATCTGTCGTGTCTCACTGATCTTATTATCATTGTCATCTTCTTGAGGTTCTTTTTGTTGTGATGTAAGTTCTTTGTCATCTCCAGGGCTGAATTTTTGCCCATACTCTATATAATCCTCTTGATTATCCTCAGTACCTTTTTTGTCTTGTTTGTTATCTAAAAGGATATAAATTAAGCAATCATTATATTTTGCTTATCATAAGACAAATTAGTTTATTTGTAAACTACAGCAGTTGGTTGTTTTTATATGTGGTACTTGGTTGCTGATCACTTTTCATAAGTTAATCACAGGCTTTACATTTAGTGGCTCTAGCCATTGTTTTCCTTCCCTCTTACATTGCTGTAACATGGCTGTTCTCTAGTAAAATTCATTGTGCATCCAGTGGACCTTGGCAGCAATGACAATATGTCATAACTATGGGCCGGACTCAGAGTTAACCGCTCCTGGTCCTGGTATTCGGATTAGGTGCAGTCTCACGAGGGTATTTGTATTCACTCCACTTCCGCGTTTCAAGCCTAGCGAGGCACTTTCTCAAAATGACTACCAAAGAACCTACCTTAACTATTACTGAAGATTTCTGAATTGTATATAAGGGCTAAGCCGAGCTGTAATTGTACAATTTAAAAGCCAATACCCACCCATCATGCGTTCCTTTGGGTGCGTGGTTCATCCTCCTGTGTGGATGGAAAGCTACATAGGGGATGGGCAGTACACAATTTCAGGCTATTTCCATATGTGAAAATTCTGGTTACATCCCTATATTATTTGCATCATTATTGTTGGGTTTTGAAAAATATTTGGAAAAATACAGCACTTACCTGTTGGTAGAGCGATGGCTTCTAAAGTTTGACGTATAATAGTGTGTTTAGTTTTATTCAACATAGAAGTCGATTTTTGACTGGCTACATCATCGTCGTTTTTACCTTCTTGTTGTGTTTTTGTCTTTTGTGATGTATGAACTGTTTCTTCTTCTAGACTATATCTTTTCTCCAGGGCTGTATCATTCTCTACTTCATCTGCTATGCTTGTAATGTTCTTTGCCTCATACCCCAATGTTTGTCCATCCTGTTTAATTGTCAGACTGCTCGGTTTGTTATCTAAAATATATATGCATGAAAAATCATTAAAGCTTCAGATCTGCTATAGGTTTTTCAGATTGCCCTCTCATATATGAGAAATTATTCTGTATGATTGTTTGCATATTTGAGGAAATTAGGTTTAGTTCCATGTTACACTGCTGGGCTAGGATATTCATATCATTGAACTAAATCCAGACCTCCACTGCTGCTGCACTCAGAGTTCCGAGCGCAGAAGCAGCAGAGATCTGAACTGTTGCGGGTGTGGTGATCCGGCCACTGCCCTCTCATGCAATGGAGTTACGGTAGGAGGACCATACCTTAATATTGAAAACATTTCAATTAGTCGATCTGGAGGATCAGTAATGGAGGTGCATAGTGTGCGTGCATGTGGTTGTTTTCCACTTCTTGAGCATTTTGCGTATTTCTGGATCTAGTTCATTGTTATTTGCATATAAAAATTACTATTACCTGACTTTAAAATAGCAGTTTCTGAAGTTTGAAAGGTAACATAAGTATTTTTAGTTGTGTTTATTGCGGCTATTGATTGATTATCTTGAGATACTGCCTTAGGCGATGTTAGTGTTTTCTCCTTTCCAAGGCTGTATAGTTTCTCCTGTGCTGTTTCTTCCACTTTATCATCCTCGATGCCTGCAGGGTTCTCGCTTTTATACCCCAATACCTGCATATCCTGTATATCTATCAAACCTCTTGGATCATCATCTAAAAGAATGCAGCAAGCAAAATTAAGTAGTGATTCTTTCTTGGATGTACTGTACACCATTATTCATTAAAGTTATTTTTACGTTATTGTTTATAATATTAATTTGGTACAGACATCATTCATTCAAGGAATTGCAATAGCAAACTAGGTGGTAAATTACGATGCATGGTATTTTGTATCTGTGAGAGAGGTTATGTTAAAAGTGAAGTATTAAGGGCGCTAGCATAACACTGTAATGTGCAGTGCAGTTACAGGTCATACAGACGTGGGACGCCGAGTAGATAGGCTTTGTGTTCTGTGTTGTTCTGATCCACTGCTTACAGGTTGCTTATAAATATTGTTCAGTGCTCAGACGTTCTTATTGCTGACATTGAGGACCTGTTTTACTGTTAAGAAACTGCAGGTTTTGGTTCGTATATTTAAAAAGGGATATACTGCGAATGCATAGTAACTTAACAGAAGCAATTTACATAAGTCTTAAGAACGGGACAACTGTAAATCACCATCATGAACCTATTCCCTCAAGGTTCGTAATGACTTAAGAATGAAGGGGCGTGCTGGGAAAACTAAAACTTAAGAACGAAGATAAGAAGATTGGGTGAAGGGAGCCATTTAAATGAGGGAGTCTGTGCACGGTTAGGCAAAATAGTTATTTTAGCATATTAAAAAAGCATTTTTAAATGTAATTAGCCGTCCTACGCACACAACTACGAACCTAAAGATAAGGTAACCCTATGGCATTAAGTCGGTTAAGAAGCTGGAAACCGGAGGCGTGTCAGGGGAGTCGCCTTGCTACTTTTTGAACATAATTAAGAACCTAAATCATTCTTAAGTGTGAATACGGTCCTGAGTGCTTTTATAAACACTCTACTAGCAGCTAACAGCTTAGCACTGTTGCTTAGCTGTCAATTAAACTTGAAGGCCAGGGAGGTGGCTGGCAAGTTCTGATCATTAAAACATTAGAGAGCGGTGTCAGTGGTGTGAGATTTAAAATCAAAACAGATTGTAGATTGCAATGATTTTGGCTAGTGCAAAAACACTTAACAACATGCAAATTTATGAATTTTGTTTTTGTTTCATAACTTCCAAATTATGAATAAAATAAATATTGATAATATACATATTGGGCCTGATCCAGACCTATGGGCGCCTTACGACCGCCCGAGGTGTGTACGGCCGCCATCGTAGTGAGGAGTGCATGCCCCGTGCACTCTCCCCTGGCAGGCGTAAATCTGGACACTTACGTGTCCAAATGCCTACCCTAAAGTTTACGATCAGCTAACTGATCGTAAGGGGGATTTCACTACCCCGTCCCCTAATTTGCATGCCTATCTCTGCCTTTACGGCGGAGATACAGCATGCGTAAAGGGTGGGAAAGGCCCCTTTTCGTAACTATAGTTACGGCCGCCGGCCCTTACGTCGCCATATGAAGGTCGCGCGCATGCGCACAACTTTCAAAACAGGGAACTTACAGCCGAGCCAGCCAGCCGTAATTCCCTGGGCGGCCATAGTTCTGGATACGGCCCATTGTGTTTGACATTAAGTAATAAAAAAATTTCTTATCATCATCATCATCGTCATATACCCAAGGTATTTTGAAGCTATTATCGGAATACTTCAACAGCAAATGCAAAGCATTATGGAACTTGTAGTTTTACAACTATTAGTTCTTACCTTTATTCTGAAGTGCAAGGAAGAGTTCCATGGCAGATTTATTATTTGCTTTTACAGTTTCTTCAGGATGTGGAAATGAAGAATTTTCAGTACTTTTTGTTATGGTAACCAATTTCTCTGTATCTCCAGTATTTAAAACAGAATCTTGTATAGTGAATTCGTCTATTTTTTGTGACTTGTTTTTTCCTTTTTTACATAGTTCACTTATCATATTTATAACATTCATACATTGTGTCCTTTAAAGAAAAATAAATGTTTTAGCTAAGCTAAAAAGCAATATTGAAAATGACATGGCACCGTATTCAAACATACGTTTTTGCGGCATATTGCGCGCATATTTTTAGAAGCGGATTAACTGTGCATGCATAGTAACTTTTTCAACGCAAATTACGTAGTATTTACACACATAAGAACTTTAGGCACAGACTTTGACACTTAGGGAAATACGTACGGATGGGTGTGGTTTATATCTGGACAGTAGAAGTTACGTGAAAGTGGAGGTAAGCATCTAAATAGGCATTTGAGGGTGTGTTAAAAATAAATATGCATGTACGTAAGTAACATACACGCTTAAGTACACACGTAGAGTTAAGCGTGACCCTATGGAGGCGAAAATCACCGAAAACCCGTCTGGCCGAGGGGAGTGTTATGGGTGTTGCATTGCTACGTGCGTGCGTAAAAACGCGCACGTAGTAAATACGGATCTGTGAATCCGGTCCATGGTTATTAAGTTTCCTACTACAATGGTTGGAACACTGTTACCACAAGATGTTTGTTAAGAGCTGCAGAGAGTACATGCTTTGCAGAAAGAGTTCTGGGCCCAGATTTACTAAGCTGCGGGAAAAGCAGAGATGTTGCCCATAGCAACCAATCAGATTCTAGCTCTCACTTTTCTATTACATACTAGAGAATGTTAGCTAGAATCTGATTGGTTGCTATTGGCAACATCTCCACTTTTCCTTTCCCACAGCTTAGTAAATCTGGGCCTTGGTCTTTTTTTTAGCATGGATAAAGACAAGACTGCATGCTTAAAGCGGTCACTCGGTATGCACATACTCAATGAGACTGTGAAACATGCATGTATAGCATAGCTGCTGCTTCAGCACAGGCTGGGGGATCCACTTGTTCTTTCCACTCCTCCCCACATCAAAGCCTGCCATTTACTACTGCCACCAGTACAGAGATACAAACTAACATAAGATAAAATAAGTTTTGCAAATTTTCTCATATCTTTATTGTTGTGAGACCGAACAGAACTAACTGGTTAAAAATGAGCAGGCGAGATTTAACAACTGCTTCTATTTTTTTCCATCCAAGTCTATTTGCAGGTGTTCTTACTACTCCATTCCCTCAGGCTGATATAAAGTGGAATGGCTGGCACAAGATGAAGAAAAAAGCCTTTTCTCGTCATTACCCCCTATTGTTTGTAAGACATGCAGTACATCTCTGCACATAGCAGGTGGTTTCTTTGGAAAAACTTTATTACACCTGTGTGGTGACTCCCAAGGTCGAGTGCTTGAGCAACAGCCATGTAATGTGCTGGTGTGATATTCGCAACAGCATGAACTCTTTCACCCCTGGATGCTGGAGCAGTAAGTATATAGCCCATACTGCTAGCTGGCTTTCTGTTCCACTGGTTGCTGCTAAGCAACTAGAATGTACTAGCAAAGTAAGGCCTGCAGAAGTCACTCCAGGTGCTAGCCTGATTAATAGCGCTAAGCTGCTGCCTAACAGCCAGGTTTCAGACCAACCAGAGCTGGGAGGCTCTCCAGCTCTGATTGGCTGTTCAGTGTTTTAATACCCAGCAAGGAGAACTCTCCATTGCTGGTAATATTGTTTGAACTAGCCTCCTTGTCTGTTTGCCTCAGCTTTTGTTCATTAGAAACCTTGTCCTGCTTCCTCTTGTTCTGCTGTTCTATTGCCTTGCAAGCAGTATTTCTTGTTAGTATTTCTTTTGTGCTGTTTTCCCTGCATTCTGCAGAGCTCTATGTTTGTTCTTTTACACTACAC
>WWET01002252.1:105990-117199 GCA_011038615.1 Limnodynastes dumerilii
CACTCTTTCTGTCCTTTATCTCTGTGCACCCCTGGTGTCTGCACTTATCTCCTTGCTCCCTAGTTTCTTGTGTGTGTGGACCTGGATCTTATTACCTCTGCCTTTACTTGTTTGTGTTCTCACCCCACTGTACCAGCCCTGTTCTAACAGTACCTGTCCTCTCCAGAAATCTGTTGTCTGTGTTCTGGATGTGATCCTTGTCTAGGTTCCAGTTGTTGGTTGTGTCTTGTCGTGTCCAGTTCCAGTGTGTTCCTCTGTCATCTGTTCCCCTATCCTGTTTGGTATTGGTATGAGTCAATGTCGGTCTCTGTGTGGTCTGTTCCAGTCCTCTCTGTATGTGTTATGTCCAGTCCTGCCATGATGTATGACTCCCAATCACTCATTGTTATTCCTGGAGCTGCTGCTGGGCTCTAGAGAATACCAGGCCCTAGTCAGACTCCAAGCCCTGGTGTGCGGATAACCCGGGTAATGTTATACTTTGTTTGTAACATGAAGCATTCCTTCCACATAAATAAAATAAGTGTTTTTCTTATTGATCACTTTGTAACCTGTCCCAGTAGTGCTCTAGCAGAAGGGCCTAAACAGGTTATTGTAGTCCCATCTAACCTTTCCCATCTGACCCCAGCGAAATAAGTCCTTGTGACGTCTTATAGCGATATGTGAATAAAAGTGGCATAAGGCTGTAGCATAATCTGATATCGTTGAAGTCTTTCGTTAATTTGTTTTATTTTTTGCCAGCAGAATGACTTTTTGTAGAAAGGACCACTAGATAAATTAGTGATCAATGATTATCTTTTTAAAGCCTACAGTAAAATAAAATATACTGCCAGCAAATTAAAAGTAATCAAAACCCCATGTACATAATGGGAGGTTGTGCAGGATCCAGGCATGAAGACAACCACAGCTTTGGATTCCTAGGCCAGTACAACTGCTTGGTAAAGGCAAAGTACAACCAAACAGACTGTAGCCACATTCCCATTGCCCCAATACTGCTAACACAAGTGTATAAACGGCATTCCCATGCATGTTAACACTGCATTCAGAAGGTTAAATGCTAGCACAAGGGTTCGATATAGATTATATAGTGTAGTCATCTGTCAGCAGCTCCCTGAATTTAGACATGCGTGACTGGAGGAGTTGTGCTGCTGTAAACTGTACCTACAGTAGTTACAGTTGCATTTGGGTCTAAACTGGATTCAGTTGCACAAGCAAACGCTTACAATACGTTGAGTACGTCCCTTCACCCCTTTCCTCCCACTTAATACCCCTCTGAAATCAAGCAGTCACGACAGTAACGCATTCAGGTCTGGATCACTCTAATTTTGCACACATTTGTTCTGAACATGCACAGTTGAAAAGAACGTTACGTCAGTGGGTGTACGGTCTGCTCTATATTAAGAACACATTAAAGAAAATATTTACTTCCACACTATGGGCTGGATCCAGACTTAAGAAGGAGCTTGTAATTAAGGACCTGATTCACACTTAAGAATCTTCTTAAAATAAGAACTTAAAGTCATTCCTGGGCAAAACCATGTTGATTGCAAGGGGAATTAATTTAATTGTATTCTTTGCATGCAGGGATATATCTTTGAATTGCTTACTGCACACAGACAGGGCCGGATTCATAATGGGGCTGATGGGACTGCAACCCCAGGCCTCTATCGTAAATTCGGCCCATTTGAAATGACTAAGGCAGTAGCTAATTAGATTAACAACCTCCCCAACAGAAGGCTGTCCATTCAGCCTCTAACAGATGCGGGTCGGATAATCACGTGCCTGCTGTTCACTGCTTATACGGTCCAGGCCAGGAGCCGCGCTGCTAAAGAAAGCTGGCAAATCATGGCTCCTTGCAGGCCTGTGCAGTGGAGCCCAGAGCTGCCACAGCCTGCATCTCTTCTTCGCATAGGAAAGTGCACAGTTCTTGCAGGGGCTCGCTAGCCACTTAGAAGTCTGCAAGTGATTGACGGCTATTTAGAGCGTCTGACTTCAGTCACGTGACGTCAGTTACTGAAAGCAGTAGATTATGTCCGCGGCTCTCAAAAGAAATTCCCTGGCTGCAGCTTTCTACAATCAGTTAGTGTGGGTAATAAGATAATAAATTCCTGTGATGCGCACATGAAAATCCATGCAATAAATTAACTGCCAAAAAGCCATTTGCAGTTTCACAAATCTACATTATGAGGGCATGTTCACATTCTCTTTATTTTTTTTTATTTTTATTATAGCTGCTTTAAAGGCACATTAACCCTGTTGTTAATGTTTTTTTTTTATACAATATTTGTTTAATGTAGATACAATCAAGTAAATATGTAGTATTTTCTTTTTAGAAATGCCTTCATTTTTTACCTCTTAAAAGCTGCAGTAATAAATGTTAATTAGTGAACTGTGTCATTGCGCTGAATTTGGTTTCCCCCTTAATATCTCAGAATTTCTTTTTTACTTTTAGTGGATTAAACAACATTAGTTTGGTGAGTTCCCAATAAAGGATTTTGTGTGTGTGTGTGTGTGTGTGTGTATATATATATACATACACACACACACACACCAAGTGGGTGTGGCTTGCTGCTGAGAACGGCCATTTTTTGCCAAATTTGTGAATATGGATGTCCTCTCTTTTTTCCTTATAACTAAAATTAACAATGTTAGATTTTAACTATGACTAATATTAACTTTTAACTACAACTTTTAATCAACCCCCTTGATTATCACACTGTGCCCCCTTCAACTATTACCCTCACTCTGCCTCTTGAACTGTTACCCCTTCACCATACACACACTGTGCTCTTCACCATACACACACACACACATACACACACACATTGTGCCCCCTTCATCATGCACACACACACATTGTGCCTCCTTCATTGTGCACACTGTGTAGGGGTTAGTTGCTACATACTACCCTACTCTGATAACATTTTCATATTTGGATCAGATTACTTTATTTTCATCTGATATTCTGTGTGCTCTAACCTTTAAACTGACCTACTTTTTCTCTTTGTTCATGTCTTTAGCACTGTTTTAAGTAACTGCCCAGGAAGAGGGTACAAGACAAAAACAGTAAAGGTATAGTCAATATATTGAAAAAGCCGAAAACCATATGGCAAAGTGTGGGTATGGCTCTTGCTTTTGTGAGACAATTTCAAAGCATATAATAAGGTTTAGGTCTTTTGCAATATATTTTGTATGTTCTAGCTCTTTCAGTGTTTGTAGAGTACATCCGGAAGTTTTTGCTTAATTTTACTGTGTATAGAGTATGCAGTGTGAATGTGTGTATATTTCACAGAATTGTCTTTGGGTTCCAGCTTTTTCAATGTTTTTTTTAATATGTGAATACAGTTTGCATATAGTAAGGTGTGTGTGAATGTTCACAAAATTTAGCTTTTGTGTGGTTATTTCAAAATATTTTCTATGATTTCCATCCTGTAATAAATATGTATACACAGTCTACTGTAAAAATAAACAAAAAACTAAGGTGCAGTGTGTATGGTATGGCGGTGACTAAAATACTGTATGTATTTGATGGTGGTGAGTTGGATTCAGCCTGTATAGTAATAATTGTGACTAGGCTACTGTCTGTATTGTATAGTAGTGACTAGGATGTGCTCTTATTGTGGTTAGATTGTGTTCTGTATGATGCTGACATGGATGCTGCAATGTATGGCTGTCAGAAGGGGACAAAACAGGAGGGTACAAAGTCATAGTTTGCAGAGGGGATGCTGAACAACCTAGCACTGGTCCTTTCTTCCTCCCTGTGTTATCCCATGCTCTGTGGTAACTTTGCACCTTCTGTTGACTGTTATGGAGTGCAGATATGCCTTGTGAGCCTTTAGGGAAGTAGCAATACTGCCTACGGTTAAAATGTCATAAAAATCGTAGAATGTGATGGAAGGAGAGCACAGCACTCACCACACCCATGTGTCGTGGTCACATCCATTTTCAATAGGCTCTTGATCATTTTCAGCCCCAGGCCTGTGTCATCCTTAATCTGGCCCTGCACACAGATACTGACCAGCTTTACTATTACACTGTTATTTAGACTTGGGCTGGGAAATATCACCTCTCAACAATAGTACTGTTTGCAACAGATGAAATATGACTACCCTGCAATCAAGTTTTGCCCAGGTGTGACTTTAAGTTCTTATTCTTAAGTGTGAATCAGGTCCTAAGAGAGGAAGGTTACACCTGGGTAAAACCATGTTGATTTCAAAGGGAGTCACATCAATTGTATTCTTTGCAAACAGGGATGTATCTTTGAATTGCTTACTGCACACAGATACTGACCAGCGTTGCTATCACACTGTTATTTAGACTTGGGATGAGAAACATCACCTCTCAACTCTAATACTATTTGCAACAGATGAAATATGACTCCCCTGCAATCAACATGGTTTAGCCCAGGAGTAACTTTAATCTCCTAGGACCTGATTCACACTTAAGAATCTTCTTAAAATAAGAACTTAAAGTAACTCCTGGGCTAAACCATGTTAATTGTAGGGGAGTCTTATTTCATCTGTTGCAAACAGTACTAGTGTTGAGAGGTGATATTTCCCAGCTTAAGTCTAAATAACAGTGTAATAGTAAAGCTGGTCAGTATCTGTTTTCAGTAAGCAATTCAAAGATGTATTCCTGCATGCAAAAAAAAAACAATTAACTTGACTCCCCCCAAAAACAACATGGTTTTGCCCAGGAGTGACTTTAGGTTCTTATTTTAAGAAGATTCTTAAGTGTGAATCATGTCCTTAATTTCAAGCTTCTTCTTAAGTCTGGATCCAGCCCTTTAACCCTAACTTATTACCAACAATATTAAATTAGTAAAATTCACATTTAATAAATATTAATGCTTCCTGTTGGCTCCCTTATACTGATAACATTGGAAAATCACTAATCCCATGGGTGCTGTTTTCCCACCATTTTATTGAACCCACCTCCAGCTACGCCACTGATCATGGTGGGCCCAAAATGCCAGTAGAGGGAAAATACGGGAAACCCCACAATGATTGTCCACCTGAGTATCACACTACAGTTGTTTGCTTTATACTATAATATTCATTCAGTATACATCTCTGCATCTTAGCTTGCCTTTAGCAGCTTAGGTTGCGTGGACTATGATTGCCATGCTTAAATGAATGCGATATGGGGCAAATGACATTAAGTCTAGCTTCAGTTATTTTGGAAATGAAATTCTTTTATTCGTGTACTTTGATTTCAACAGCTCACTCATTAGTGGCCATTGTCAAGTTCTCTAAAGGAAAGTTTATGCATATACTCTTCTGTTGTTGGCACGATTTCTACCTGACTGGGTAGGGATTGTATGGATTTTCATTTCATAACATTTAGATTTTTGCAATCCACCCTTTGGGCCGGATCCAGACCTATGGGTGCATTACGAGCGCCTGAGGTCATTATGGCCATCCTCGTAGCAGGGAGTGCTAGCCCTGTGCACTCCTCGCTCTCGGTAGTAAATGTGGACACTTAAGGACACTTACGGACAACCTTCTAGACAGGGGAATTACGTACGTGCTGTACATAATTCCCTTGTGGTCCATAGGGCTGGATTGGGCCCATTGTGTGTCTAAGTTCTTTTTTAACAACAGTCTATTAAATCTCTTGTTTGTGTTCCCCACTTTTATTTTTGCTTTATTTGCTTTGAAGATCCATTTTTACCCTAGTTTATTTCATGTTGATTACAAATCCATCTGGAATCTTTAACTGTTATTACTTACAATCCATTTCAATGAAATACACAAAATAAAAATCTGATTGGTGATAAATAAGATTCTTTCAATATAAGATTAACTTATGGACAAAAATACATTAAAAAATGTCACTCCTGGTTGGTGAAAGACTGCTACATGGCATTAGAGAGTTTTTGATATTTGATGAGTTTGACATATCTGTACTTACCAACTATATATAACTATATATAACTTAATATCAAATGAACTATTGAAATTTTTTTTATCTCAGTTGCGTATCTAACATTAACACTGGTGGTGGGAGTTGCTGCCTTGATCTAGGTCAGGGGGCCGCCAGCTACCGTGAACTCTCTTTTGATTGACAGTTTACAGTATACACTATAGTTATTTCTTATTTTTCAACTTACGATTGGGTAGAAAATTTTTCTAGAAGTCTTGACTGATTTCTTTCAAACTGCCCCATAACTGAGTTAAGGAGCTCAAATTGTTGCTTTAAACTTTTATACTGATCTGTGATGAAAGACATAATTTCATTAAACAAACTTGTACATTTTTTAATACAATTATTTCTTTTCTAAATACACATAATGTAAAAACGGAAATCGGTCAAAGTATGTACATTCAAGGGGTGTGCCTAGGGGAGTGTATAGAAGGTACGCACGTGTAAAAACACTACGCTAGTAAACGGATTGCAAGCGGAGTTTAATAATTGTAATACACAATACAAAAAAAGCTTTTACTTTACTATTGTCAATGCTCTTTATACTTGCACGCTGGAAAATAGCATACAACCTTGGATCGCCTTGGAAAACTGCTGTTTCCTTGGTGATTTAAGTAAACTTCGCTCCTCCCCGTTGGCCCGTTCTTCTCAATGCAGGCTGGCATTTCATAATATATACAAACTGATGACTTAGAGATTCTCACTCCGCTCCAAGTTAAAATGACGCTATCTGAAGGTGGCGTTATCTGAAGATGACGGTATTATAAGAATTCCAGCAGTCTTTCCATACACTGTTCCTTCATTTTCCTCCCCCTAATAGCTGTTATTAGGAGGAGGAAAAGGGAGGTAAATATGGGGAGACCACTTGAATACACTTTTATGTTAAATTAAATTTTAAAAAACGATTATTATAAACAATTATTCATAAATAAACTTTATTTTTTAATAAGTAAGAAAAAAAACAAAACAAAACATAAATAAAAATGAACACACACACACACACTTTATATTTTGCCAACTGGAAACACCAATGGTCCCAACCTGAACACACTGTGGGATTTCATTCTTACTTCATTTGAATGCGAGAAACGACAATGTTTGTGAACATCTTGCAGATCATCCCAGGATCTCGGTGAGTATTCGTAATTATTGTGAATGGAGTTTCCATGCTCGTAGCAAGGAGAAGTGAGTCTGGCTAAGGTAATGTTCAATTAGATTTTTTTTTCTTCTTGTAAATAGAGCCCATAATCAAAGCTTGGCAACATGACTTCAATAATGGAGACAGAAATGAAAAAAAAAACACCTTGGTACCTTGCAGTGTCACCCATTTTAACTTTTCTATAAAGATGAAGAAGTCATGTAATGTCCTTTTCACAGAACTAGATACATACATGGCTGGCGCTATTTACAGGCCACACCCCTTTGGCAATACTCACTAGTGCAGTGCCATTATAGTGCTACCACTATCTCCCTGATATTCATTTGAAAAAATTGACAACCATGATTTATGGGATATATTTTAAGGGGAATTCATCCCACTGTAAAATGTGTGCATAGCACTGATCCCAGTGAGATAACTATTTTCATTTGTGTTGTTTGGCTTAGTTTCTCTAGTTTCTAAGTGTTCATGTTTGCTTTTATGATTACAGTCACATTATTATACTTTTGGCAGACAAACTATCATATATTAGCAAATGTGTGCAAGTAATGTTTCTGCATTTTATTAAAAGGAGCATGAGATATCTACTTTTTACTATACTCAACAACTGCATAAATATTACTTTACACCAGTAAGTGATGCACAGCCAGTAAAGGGTTAAGACACAATGACATGCAGGATACAATCGTATCAGTTCTATTTATGCACAAATGTGGCAGCTGTGTAAATATACAATTAGGTCAGCAAGGACCGTCTTTTAGTCTGCACCAGGCATAAATTGCTCCCAAGCACAAATATAGTAACAAAAATAAAAACGATAAACTGTCTAGTTTGATTACATAATTTAATGCTTACATTGGAACTACAATAATACTGCTCCTGTAATCTGCTACCATATACAGTATGAGAAAAAAATGTTCCTATGTTTGTATTTGCTGTATAAAAATGGCTTCTGTGTGTCCTGTTTTTTTTTCCCAGGACAGTCCTCCTATTCCAGACTAACTGTTGTTCCATCATTCAGACCCCTTACTTTTCTAGGTAGACTCTTCTGTTATTTCTCCTTGTTGGGGAAATATGGGTTGGATTTTAGTAGCCTGAGAAACCTTTAGGCCTGTTGTGGCCTAAATTTCCATTTAAACATGACTGAATATATCACAGCTGGTAGCTGACAAGCCCCCTGGTGCCTACAGCTTTTCTCATGTATGCCCCACACTTTCACACATTTTACCAGCACCCCAGGGGTACAGGTAGCGCTGAGATCTATACCCTAATTATTATTCTTGATGCCCCACACTGTCTACCAGTTTGGCTTCACATGCCCCTCACTCTTAAGCATAAATTTTATTCAACCCCAATGGTGTTAAAATGGGAAATCTCTGGTCATCCCAATATTTATACTGGGCGGTTACACTCTCCGCAACGACATTCAGAATTTCGAAAAAGGGACATCTGAAAAGTAACTTTTTCCTATACTTACCGCTTTCAACTTTTTTTTTAGTGAATGGGTGAGTATGCTGTTCGGCTTACTTCACCCATTCACTTTCACAATGCGCGATATCCCTCCGCCGTCCTTCTGCCGCACCTCCGCTGCTGCTATCGCCGGACCTGGAACAGGTAAATTATCTCTACGGGGTTAGGATTAGGGTTAGGATTAGGGTCAGGCTGCAGGGGATGGAGGGTTAGGGTCAGGCTGTAGGGGAGGGAGGGTTATGGTCAGGCTGCAGGGGAGGGAGGGTTAGGGTCAGGCTGCCGGGGAGGGAGGGCTAGGGTCAGGCTGCGGGAGATGGTAGGTTAAGGCCAGACTGCAATTAAGGGAGGGTTAAGGTCAGGCTGCCAGGAAGGGAGGGTTAGGGTAGTGAGAGGGTAGGGTTAGGGTTAGGGAAAGGAGTGTGGGACTATTTTTTTTACTACTTTTAGGACCACAGAGCTTTCGGTGCTCCGTGGATCGATTGCAATGCCTCTTCGATCGCAACTGGCTGGGAGAAATCTGAATTTTTGCAGTTCATATTTTCTTTGCGGGGACCCACACCCATATAGGGCCCCACTGTTAACATCTCCTTAGCTGGCAACAAACTAATGTGTTAATCCCAATTATTAAATAGTGTATGGGTTGGACCCATTTCTTAGAACACTAACAAAATGATTGCACTTGATAATCAGATTGTATTAGCAACTGGGCTAGTCTTATTAGGATGGGGGCAAGGTGGTGGGGAGATAGCCCTGGTTATTGAGTAGCACATGTGCACTATATGATATTGCCTATTGTGTAGCCAGCATTAATGTGCTAATACTTTCAGAAGAAAATTTCAGTCGCCAGTTATGATTTTTGTCTTTTTTAGTGGTCTGCTAAAGACAAATATTTTATCAGGAAATCATGTGACACAAATTCAGTGCTCGGTCAGGAGGTTTATTTATTAATCAGACAAAATAGAGAAGCTTTAGGGTCTATGAGACATTGCCCATATTCTTATTTTATTATTATACTGCAGTGTTACACTGAGCTGAGCTTAATGAAAGTTATCATTCTAATGCTAAATTTAGCATATTAAGCCCTAACTCTCACATCACACTGAATAGAAATGACATTGTTGGCCACAAATAACCTATAATAGAAGAGACACTAGAGGTGACAGCCTTTTCCTGATTACTTCTTCTTAATATACAGTAAGTGTGATACCAATAGGTTATATAAGTAGATTGACAAGTGTGAACATGCTGTAATGTGTCTGCACACGGACATTTAAAGACATTTAATACTGGAAAATTTGTGACTGTAAAATATCCCTTTAAAAGGAAAATATCTTACCTTGTACTTCTAGGATTTGTTCTTGCTTTGATGAAATTGTCCGTAATAAATCATTCTGCAAGACAATAGACTTAAATTAATAAAATAATGAATGTCTCACTGGACTCAAAACAGTGTGTTCATTGGTAGTATATCAATATTATTAGTAAATACTGTATGTTATTGTGTTGTTAGATGGAGCATTGCTTGCATAAGGCCAGCAGATGTCACTTTCTTTTTGTGTATTATTTATTAGGCTGTGCAAATAATTACTACTGAATGCAGTCATAAAATTGTCTGTTTAATAATCATACAGCATTGGTATATTTTCCATTTATTCCTTGGGTTCCTATACAACATAAAAGTTAAAAGAATGACATTCCTGGTCCTGCATATCCGGATTTTGGACCGAATTCAGTATGAAGTATAAATTACGTCCAATAACTTGCACAGCAGAGGCCTGTGTACCTAGTGCCCGATGCTATATTCCATACATGCACACCCCCTGTCATTTTATGCGGAAGGCTGCGTATGAAATGGAGGATCGTATGTAAGTACTTGTGAAAGCCACGTGTGACAGACAGCTGTCATTCTTAACTCTGAACCCTTCCTGTTTTTGCTTTTTGACTTTTTGTACAAAGTTGATAAATCAGATGCTGATATTTCCATAGGTTTTGGGGGTGAATATATTTTATTTTGAAAAAATTGCAGCCCACCTACTTCCCTAATGAGTTAAGTGGAAGATTCAAAACACAATTAGCAGAATCACACCCTCTACACTTTGCATTGGATCTTAAATGTTGCCAGTTATAGTCTCTTTATAGTTCCTGTGACCAGTCCTTTTACAGAACTAATCATTGTGATTTTAGAGAAAAAATAACAAATTGCCTATGTTTGGGTCCTGGCTATTTGTAGATCAAAATTTCCATATAGATTGGATATTGCCAAAATACATACACATTTATTTAGTATTTTATCTATGTATGTCTATATAATTATTATAGGGCAAGCAGGTAGCACAGGGCATGTAAATGTAATTAGCAACTAAGGACTGGATCCAGACTCATGAAATGCGGGCATTTTATGTTCTTTGTGAGCAGAAAACGCCAGCATTTCGTGACCACACATGTGTATGCATAAGGCTTCCAGCACAGTTTAGGATCAAGATATCACGGCCTTGGTAGTTTCGGGGGCAACTGTGGGTTGGAGAGAGGGCGGAGTCGGGTAGATATCCGGGACTGGACTGCAGGACTGGATTGCAGGACTGGACTGCAGGACTGGATAGCAGGATAAACTGCAGGACTGGATTGCAGGACTGGACTGCAGGACTGGATAGCAGACTA
>WWET01002252.1:124713-144527 GCA_011038615.1 Limnodynastes dumerilii
GCAGGCTGGATAACAAGCTGGATTGCAGGCTGGATTGCAGGCAGAAATGAGAAAACCAGGCTCCTTCTGTGACCAAGTAGATCTGGCACAGAAGAGAGCTCTGGCTGGGTTTAAATAGCCCTCTCTAAGGGCTGATTGGCCATGTGTGTCACATGGCTGCGGCTGCTGAGGCCCGATTGGTGCTTGGCAGTCATGTGCCACGGACTGTCATGGCGGCGCCCATGAGCCGGAGCTCCCGCCAGACAGGACCGCAGCACGCCGATGGAGTCAGAGGAGCGTGGCCGCGGGTAAGTCCGGCGGCGTTTGCCGCAATGTGTGACACAAGACTTCCATGCTGAAAGCCCCTCTGATTGCAGGGCAGAACAGGGCAGGATGCATACAGTGAGTACGGTAGGGGGCGGTGGGGAGAATTTAAGTTGCACAGTAAGGGCTGGATTAAGCCCCTAAATTCAATCCAGATTTCCCAGCTGTCCCCACTTTAAATCTTAAAACAGGATCCTGCTAACGGAACACAATATGTGAAAGGTTGTGGCCTGCCTTCGTCCACACAGGAGTTAGGATGTGGCTTCAGATTCAGTTGCACTCAGGTTTCAAGCACAGTGTGAGTGTAGGTCTGAATCCAGTTCTAATTGTGAATGCATCTATAGTGTCTCCACAAAAAGAGAATAACTATACTAATATATAATTTCTATATAAATGACACTTAAATTTAACTTGTAAAATATTTAATAGATTAATTTGAAGGTTATACTGTTTATCCTTGTTAACATTATTATTATTATTACTATTTTTTTTACAAATATATTATGGGTTATGGGCGCAAATTACACTATATATCTAATAATAGTCTAATTATGAACTAAATCCTGTCAGATGGAGGGTTACTCCACAATTAGCCAATCAGAAGTGTCAGAGATCTATGGATACATGCACAACTACTCATTATAACAGATAGTACAGTATATAGTATATGGATCAGTGGCTTTTCCCCAGCGCTGCCTGCTTCATATACTATAATATTGAGCTCTTTCTGTTATGCTAAGGCTTGTCATGACAGCCTCAGCAATGCTCAGTAGACACTGTAGCATACTCTCCTTGTGCATTGGGGGTTGCTCTTGCTTGATGACCAGTGCTCTTTCTGCTACTTCCTTGCTGACCCGATATTTAACAGATTAGGGAAGGATAGTTACTGCCTAGAAAGGTGAAGTGTCGGCCGTGAAGCTACTAGTCTATATAGGGACAGGTTCCTGCTCAATAGATAGCGGGTTAAGGGCTATGGAAGCTACATGCATTAGTTTCAATGTGGTAATTATGCCACATATGGTCGGTAATAATATTATTTCATATTTCTACTGTTTTAACATGTTTTGATTAATCTTTGCTGTTTTTAATACCTTTAATCTTTGTGAGAGTTGACATTTATTATAATTAAGACATGTGCACTGTTGATATAGTTGCTTGTCTGTCCATTTTGTATGGCTAGATTTTTCCTTACATATACTACTATTGTTTTTCAACTATACTGGTAGCACCTCCCGGATGGTGGGAGTTATTGTCTTATTTTTTATATATAGGCTGGTGCAGTATTTTTTATTCTTAGTATTTCAATATACAGAGTATAAAGGTGGCAGTGTTAGGGAAAATAAAACATCTTAAAATAATAGCCATAAACAGCAACAATAGTGTATCTTAAAACACCAAACTTTACTGAAACAACTTTAAAACAATAGCCATATACAATCACAGAACAGAGGCAGGCACAATGACCAATACCAAATGTATGGGAAGCAGCAAATACGACAACCGACCTGCCGATACCATGTGGAGAAGTCTCCACCACGGGTAGCGGGGACACGGGAGTAGGATGGTAAGTATGTTCCGGTCCTAAGGAGGTGAGGATCTGCTGCGCCGATGCAATGGATGTTGAAGGTCCCACCACAGAAGTGGTGACAGGACATATCGTACGGCAGGACCTTCAACATCCATTGCTTCGGCGCAGCAGATCCTCACCTCCTTAGGACTGGAACATACTTACCATCCTACTCCCATGTCCCCGCTACCCGTGGTGGAGACGTCTCCACGTAGTATCGGCAGGTCGGTTGTCGTATTTGCTGCTACCCATACATTTGGTATTGGTCATTGTGCCTGCCTCTGTTCTGTGATTGTATATGGCTATTGTTTTAAAGTTGTTTCAGTAAATTTTGGTGTTTTAAGATACACTATTGTTGCTGTTTATGGCTATTATTTTAAGATGTTTCAGTAAACGTTGTTGTTTTAATATACACCATAGTCGCTGTTTGCATTTTTAATATCTTCAGGTTTACCTATATTTATGAGTTATTTTACTTTTGATCTAATTCCTTTAATATATAAATATATTTATTTGAATAGATTATTCTGTAGGTATTAAGTGTTCTAATCAGTGTTTCTTATTTTTATTTATTTATTTTGGTTCCCTGGAATTCTCAATACATTGAAAATATTACGACCCATCCAACATCTCTCTCTGTATGCCGCTACAATAAGATATATGGACTATTGATGATTCACTGGGACTTATAATTCATGTATATGTAACAACTTGTTTTGGTAAATAATTCATTTATTGGGTTATCATTACTAATTATCAGGACCTTTGTTCCTGATGTTTAATTCTAGTTAGTACTATTCCTAGCGCTGCTCTCTATCATTTCAATTATTTTTTATGTTTGCAAATTGTAAGGGTGGGGACCCCTTTTTATGATTTGAGGCTGCTGCATGGGTTTTTAGCGCTTTTTGGTAGATATTTTATTTGTGATTAGGGAAATGTGTACGCTGGCTATACTATATGCTAAGCTTTGTCAGTAGCGCAGGGAAGCCGGAACACTTTTATGTTATATATAGTATATGAAGCGGGCGGCATTTCCCCAGCACTGCCTGCTTCTCATACTACTGCATATGTTGAATGTTGCAGAGTTTCGTCATAAATTTTTTTAAAAAGTAAGTTCCGGCTCCCCTGCACTACTGACAGCAAACTTACAAGCCTCAGTAGTGATCAACATAGAGTATATGAAGCGATAGGCCAATATACAAATTTTGTATTTACTTAGAATTGAATTAAAAAAAATAGATGCCTGATTTATTTACCTTTTCACTTTCAAAATCATCATTCATCTCCTCTATTTGGAACTCTTTCAATTCTTTAAATCTCTGCATTTCTTTATTCTTATTTTCTAGTTGTGTCTGCAACTGGGTTGCTTTGCGTTGTATATTCGATCTCTCTACTATATAGTGTTGTCTCTGTCTCTCTATGATCTCCACGTTTTGCTGAAAAATAAGAAAAATATATAAATATCAAGAATATATGAATTGTAATTTACTTGTTATCCAGATTCTAAGATAGTGTGATAGTTCCAAGTGTCATTGTAAAACTCAGAACCGTGAATATTTCTTATTAACTAAATCCCATATTCTCAAAAAAAAAACATCCTTTATTACTTACCACACAAAAGTCTTTCAGATCTTGTATGTTCCAAGGATGCTATCCCGCGTGTACATGGCAAAAAATATATATATAAAAAACCCTGTGACCAGTGGCATAAAGGTGCTTCTTCTAAGTCCTTCCACCACAAATGACAGCTATGCCTATTTATAAGCTCTGACAGCATTGGACTTGTAATCATGTTGCGTGAATTGACCGTCTTTTAGGGACATACAGCACTTTAGGGGTAACATTATTACACTGGTTACCCAGTATATAGGGCATTGCACTGCCATCAGGAGTTTTATAATCACCATAAATGTCATTACTATGGTATTATATCAAAGAATGCATGAGGCCTGACAAATGATATACCTCAATGTAACATATTAAGTAGCACAATGTAAAATGTTAATAAAATCACACAATGTAACAAACTTATTAAGTCGCACAAGCTAACATATTAATTAGGTCACACAATGTAACATATTAATTAAGTGTCCAGTGCCCCTCTATACCGCTGCCGATCCTATTTTCACTATCATGCTGCCATACTAGCAATCTCACCGCCCACACCATTACACTGCCCATAACATCTATCCCGCTGCACATCCTATTTATAATCATCAAACTACTATTACCATCACACTGCCCATACCATCACACTACTCATACCATCACACTACCCATACCATCACACTGCCTATACCATCACACTGCCCATACCATCTATTCCGCTGCACATCCTATTTATAATCATCAAACTACCATTACCATCACACTGCCCATACCATCACACTGCCCATACCATCACACTGCTCATACCATCACACTACCCATACCATCACACTGCCTATACCATCACACTGCCCATACCATCACACTGCCCATACCATCACACTGCTTATACCATCACACTACCCATACCATCACACTACCCATACCATCACACTGCCTATACCATCACACTGCCCATACCATCTATGCCGCTGCAAATCCTTTTTATATCCATCACACTGCCCATACCATCACACTGCCTATACCATCACACTGCCCATACCATCACACTGCCCATACCATCACACTGCCTATACCATCACACTGCTCATACCATCACACTGCCCATACCATCTATCCTGCTACACATCCTATTTATAACCATCAAACTTCCATTATCATCACACTGGCCATACTTTCTTACAGCATATGATCACACACAACTGCCCATACTATTACACTGTCCATACTTTCTAATGGCATACAATCACACACACTACCCATACAATCACACTGCCCCTACTTTCTTATGGCATACGATCACACACAACTGCCCATACCATCACACTATCCATACTTTCTAATGGCCATACAGTCACTCACACACTGCCCATACCATCACACTCCCAATACTTTCTTATGTCCATACAGTCACACACACACTACCCATACCATCACACGGCCTATACTTTCTTATGTCCATACAGTCACACACACACTGCCCATACCATCACAGTGCACCTACTTTCTTATGTCCATATAGTCACACACACACACACTGCCCATACCATCACACTGACCATACTTTCTTATGTCCATACAGTCTCACACACACACACTGCCCATACCATCACACTGCCCATACTTTCTTTTGTCCATACAGTCACACACACACTGCCCATAACATCACACAACCAATATTTTCTTATGTCCATAGTGTCACACACACACTGCTCATAACATCACACTGCCCATACTTTCTCATGTCCATACAATCACACACACTGCCTATACCATCATACTCTCAATACTTTCCTATGTCCATATAATCACACACACTGCCCATACTTTCTTAAATCCATACAGTCACACACACACACTGCCCATACCATCACACTCTCAATACTTTCTTATGTCCATGCAATCATACACACACTGCCCATACCATCACACTGCCCATACTTTCTCATGTCCATACAATCACATACATACTGCCCATATCATCATACTCTCAATACTTTCCTATGTCCATACAGTCACACACACACTGCCCATACCATCACACTGCCCATACTTTCTTATGTCAATAAAGTCACACACACACTGCCCATACTATCACACTGCGAATACTTTCTCATGTCCATGCAATTATACACACACTGCCCATACCATCACACTCCCCATACTTTCTCATGTCCATACAGTCACACACACACTACCAATACCATCACACGGCCCATACTTTCTCATGTCCATACAATCACAAACACACTGCCCATACCACCACACTGCCCATACTTTCTTATGTCCATACAGTCACACACACACTGCCCATACCATCACACTCCCAATACTTTCTTAAGTCTATACAGTCACACGCACAGTGACTCCCTCATTGTTCTTTCGTACCTTTCAATTATTTCCTTTCTTTTCTTTAATCTTTTCTTCATCATTCTCCATCTCTTTCCTGTGTGCACCGCCTCTCAGCTTCTTCCGGTAGTTTCTTCTTACTATGTGCTGGGCGTGGTGTCTTCATGCCCAGCACAACGTTGCCGAGGAACCAGGGCGCTGTTTAAAGCTCACAGTGCCCTGGTTTCACTGTTTAAAGGTTCGGTGCGATGGACCAGGTGGGGACTGTTCTGGTCGGCCCAGAGGCAGCCCTAAATCCACTGATATCGGAGCTGCCAGGGGGGGGGCACATGACACCCTGCCCCCCGGCCCAGCCCGCCTGTAACTTAGGATGGCACAAAGCTTACACTCCATAAATGTGAGCTGCACTAAATAATTATGGTGTTCTTACCTAACTATCATGCTGAAGGAACAGGAGAGATGCTGTGGATGAAACAGCCAAATAGATTGCAGGCATTCAGAGTCTGTGACGGAGGGAAGATCACTATGGGACCACAGACAATAGAATTTTAGAAGTGCCGGTATGCCATACTGGAGAATACCGACCCACTTCCAGCACTGATTCACACCTAAGAAGCTCGTGTGTCTTAGGTGCATATATTTAAGAATTTAACTACAGTGCATGCGTAGGCATATTGACTATGCAAGCTTCCTAGCATATAAGAACATAGTTGAACCACATGTAGTCTTTAAAGAGCACACTTGGGTTACTTGGGTAAGAAGAGGCATGCCATGGTAACCTTGAGCTGTTATTAAGAAGAGTGGGGGGGGGGTAGAGATTTACATGAGCCAGGGAGCGTGTGGGGAAAGGATTTCCATGCATTACTTAAGGAAGCCCTATGGTCCTCTTAAGTTCCATTAGGATCCTAAAAATGGGGGCAGGTTGTGGGGCAGGACAGGTGAATTAAGTGAGAATTTGGCTGCACCTAATTCATTCTGAACTGTGAATACGGTTCTTTATGGCTAACAGCCAGGAGAGCAAGATATTTGGGAGATAGGAGGCTTCCATTTTATTATGCAAGGCCCCCTAAGAATTGAGGCTACTTCTACAATCTATGCCTAGCGCTTCCTGAGTCTATGTCCTGTAAATGATTTTGGTGAAATTAGATGCTATTTTTTTATATGAAAATACTACTCTGGGTTCTTTTAATAATATTTACAACAGTAATGTCACAACGCTGCAAACTTTAATAAGTTGTTTTTTTTTTTTTTAAAGTTTAAATACAAGTAGTGATTTATGGAAATAATAAATGCTATGTAAATTTTTGGTTAATTTGAAGACATACAACAGGGCCAAAAAATGATTTGTAGAGACTCAGGAATAGACACTCACTCAGGGCACATTTTCCAATAAACTGTATCCAATTACACCACTGGTTCCCTCTAGCCTCTTAACAACCATGTTTTTTCACCCCGAAGACTCTGGTTACTTTCTGCTTTTCTGACTCCTGCAAACAGATAATGGGCTGGATCCAGAGTTAAGCAAGTGCTTGAACTTAGTTACTCCTGGGCTAAACTATGTTGATTTCAGAGGAGTCATATTCAGGGTTGCCGACTCCCGGAATATCCGGGAGACTCCCTGAATTTGGGTAGTTCTCCCGGTATCCTGGGAGAGCCGGCTAAGCTCCCACAAGCCCCGACCAGCTCAATTATGTCATCAAGCCCCATCCATCCCATGTAATACTAGAGATTTCATGAATGATTGGCAGGGGGCGGGGCTTAATGGCGCGATTTGCATAAATCACATCATTAATCCCCGTCCCCTTGCAGCAAGCTATGGCTTCCCTCTGGGTTCTCCCGGGCGACAGCTTTACAAAGTCAGCAACCATGGTCAGATTTCATCTGTTGCAAACAGTTTTAGAGTTGAGAGGTGATGCTTCTCAGCCCAAGTATAAATAACAGTGTGATAGTAAAGCTGGTCAATATCTGTATGCAGTAAGCATTTCAAAGATATATCCCTGCATGCAAAGAATACAATTAACTTGACTCCCCCTGCAATCAACTTGATTTAGCCCAGGAGTAAGTTCAAGCACTTACTTAACTCTGGATCTAGCCCAATGGCAGCAGCACAGAAGTCTGGATCTGCAGCATCAAGAGAGCTTACCTATGCTGTACCTGAAAGTAACATGTCCTGCCCGCTTGTGCAACTCAGACCCTCTATTGCAAGTGTAATTTCACTAGAAATTCAATCTGAATGCACAGAACAAAGGAAAAATGGGACCGGTCTTTCATCCTCTGTGTCTTTCACATCATATCCCTCCCCATCACATAGAAACTAGTTGTCAGTGGATCCTATTCACCCACACACAAGAGTATGCACAAAAATAACACAAAAGAACCCACAAAATGTCCTACCTGATATTGTATCCTTTGATTCATCTCCCTGAAGTAGCTGAACCCGAGTATTATTGAAGTGGCACTCAGAATAAAAAATAACAAGTACCCAGGTCTTACAGAGTTCTCTGTCCCAAATATTCCCATGTTATCGACAGGTGTTCTGCTTAAAGGAAAGAAGAAATGCACAGTCAGGTTAATGTTTAGACCTTTTACTACATTCAATATAACAATCACCTGACTTCTTACAGTCACCGAAACATGTTTTACAGTATACAAAGTAAAGAAAGTACAGGTTTTTTTTTTAATTATGCAATTCAGCAAAAGATACTGGACCTGATTCACGCCAAAAAACCTGCTGCTTCTTAAGTGCGTATTTTTAGGAATTTTAGTACTGCGCATGCGTATTTATAGTGACTACACAATGGGTGTGGGTCCCCGGAAAGAGCGACTCTATTTTGATAGGGCCGTTTTCTCCAGGCCAGTTTGGAACTGACTGGGCTTTTGACTGCTTCTGCCTCGATGAGGCATAGCAATCGATCCACGGAGCACTGAACACAGTGCTCCGAAAGGTAAGCCTGAAAACTACCCCAAACCTTTCTCTAATTCTAACCCTAACCCTCCCCTTCCATTACCCTAACCCTAGCCTTCCCTTCCCCGCAGCCTGATCCTAACCTTCCCTTCCCTGTAGCCTGACCCTAACCCACCATCTCCCGCAGCCTGACCCTAACCCTTCCTTCCCTGCAGCCTGACTCTAACCCTCCCTTCCCTGCAGCCTGACCCTAACAGTGGAAAGGATATTCACCTCTCCTGTGGTGCGGGTCCTGCGGTAGTGGCGGCGGTGTTTCCAAAAAGGAATGGGTGAGTATGCCTATCGGCATACTCACCCATTCTGGAAAAAAGATTCTAAAATGGAAGGGTATTCGAAATAGGGGCACACGAAAAGGAACTTTTGGATGTCCCTATTTCAGAAATTCCCCATTCTATGCGGGGACTGGAACTGCTACGCAATGCACGTAGTACTTAGGAATGGACTTCAACTACTGCGGTCTTTAAAGACTGCACGTGGTATTTTAAGAAAGAAGAGGAGTGCCAGTGCAGCCTCGTGACTTTTTTTATTAAATAATGGGCTTCCCTAACTTCCCGTGTGTGTATTCCTTCTTAAGGAAGGTTGCCGCGCCCTCCTCGGCTCGTTACCAAACCTCCCCCACTCACTAAAAAAAATGTCTGTGTTCTGCCATTCTATTTCATCCGCTTGTATGTGCCCAGCTACCACTTCTACAGCTTTAATGTATGTCCAGCCTCCATTTGTGAAACAGGTTTGGTACTACAGGAAACCATAGGACGCATCATGTGGCTGGCATCTGTGTGAGCCACTGCTGGGCGCCTCCTTTAAGTCACCTAGGAGCGTGTCCTGTGCGATTGCATTGCTCGCCCACTTCTAAAATGTCTCTTGGTATAAATTTATTGTTGTTCCATTGATATGCAGAATGTTTAAATACTGGGAATAGAACTTGGCAAACAATGTGTTTTACTGACAGTGGCGACAGGAGCTCCTCCACAGCTGCTGGGCTGGGAGTTCTGAAGTACAGCTTTCCATGGGTACAAGGGAAGATCACTCTACTTGCATGCACGAACTTAGGAACCGTGAACCCTGCCTTAATATTCCCCCCTCTGCCCCACGTAAAATAGGGACGATGCAGAAGTCTGAACAGTACATGAGGACTAAAATTAGCCCTCACTGTACTATTTAAGTACCTGTGTGCATCTCGCCCTGTCCCACACATTGGGAACACTTCCATTACAGAAGTTTGGTCCAGGAGAATCTAGATCCATAATAGAAAAGCTGTTATGAATACCTGCGGCTAGGTACAAGGAATGCGGAAATCAATGTGAAAGAAAGAGGTTTATTGCAGGTAACAGATTCCAGGTAATACATGGGGTGAACAAAACAAATATCAGGCAGGGTAAAACAAATATCAGGGTAACAGATTCCAACAGAGGTGGAGCAGGTGGAAAGCACAATGTTAGGGTGTGACGCACAGTAGCACCAGGATGTGAATTCTACCATCAGGTGGTCTTCGCCATTGCCCCTGATGGTGGGAATGGGCTTTGCTGCACCCCATGTGGTAGGTCGCTACCCCTGGAGTACCTGTGCGTAGAAATGGTAAATAAGTGCAGAAAGAATACAAAATACAGCCACTCAGACCAATCAGCCAATGACAAGGGAAAACCGGAACAGGAATGTACACATCTTAAAACCATAAACAAGGTAGGACAAGACAGTGCCGGTACTATGTACCGGAGAAGGGGTAACCGTAAGGAAACAGAAGACACTGTGCCGTAGGTAGATACAGGGTAATGCAGGATTGCATTAAGTATAAGTATAGACAGAGCTGGTACTATGTACCGTAGGGAATACAGGATTGCAGAGACACAGTGTGCCGTATGTAAGTATAGACAGAGCTGGTACTATGTACCGTAGGGTAATGCAGGATTGCAGAGACATAGTGTGCCGGAGGTAATTATAGACAGAGCTGGTACTATGTACTGTAGGGTAATGCAGGATTGCGGAGACACAGTGTGCCGGAGGTAAGTATAGACAGAGCTGGTACAATGTACCGTAGGGTAATGCAGGATTGCAGAGACACAGTGTGCCAGAGGTAATTATAGACAGAGCTGGTACTATGTACTGTAGGGTAATGCAGGATTGCAGAGACACAGTGTGCCGGAGGTAAGTATAGACAGAGCTGGTACTATGTACCGTAGGGTAGTACAGGATTGCAGAGACTCTTTGAGCCAGAGGTAAGCATAGAAATAACAGGCACTATGTACCATAGAGGAATGTAACATTGCAGAGACTCTCGGCCTGATTCAGAGATCCGATATTAACGATAGTTCCGTGTGTATATTTAGGATCGGATCGATTTTGCATCAACTGCGCATGCGTAGTAATAGTGCAACGCCATTGAAGTTAAGGTTGGAAATGCCTTAAGGTCGGACTTGTGAATTGGAATGGGAAGATTCCGACACTAAGTGCTGCGGAAATATGCGCAACTAAGGATTTGCATAGAAATGGGTGGGGGAGGCATTGAGATGAGGGAAAGTGGGCGCACTTACAGAGTTAGGGCCCTAAATATACGCAACTAATACACATAAGGTCGGAAATTAGTGCGGCCAGATAGGGCAAGTCAATGCAGGTGTAAGTTTAGGTCCGGCCGGGGTTTGCGAGGGGAGTGACTGTTTATTCTGGTGGGTGTAACCTGTTCCGACCTGCCACTTAGATGCGTATATATTTGCGGCCTGATCGCCGACGGATCTCTGAATCAGGCCCTCTATGAGCCAAAGGTAAGTATAAGAATAGCAGGTACTATGTACCATAGAGGAATGTAGGATTGCAGAGATGAGTCTATGAGTCAGAGGTAAGAAGTACAAGGTAATTAGCAGACAAACAGGCTGAGAACCAACTAACAGGGAAACACTTACTCACGCTCATAACCAGGCAAGAGGACAAGAGGCAGGCTGGATTGGGCAGGCTGGGCAATGGAGAAGACACAAGGAGACTGAAAGGCAAACACACGAATGGCATTACATTAGAATCTACCGAGGAGGAAAGGGATCTAGGAGTCATTATTTCCAGTGACTTGAAGGTAGCCAATCAATGTAACAAAGCAATGAAAAAGGCAAGTCAGATGCTTGGTTGCATAGGGAGAGGAATTAGTAGCAGAAAGAGAGAAGTAGTGATGCCCCTTTATAAATCATTGGTACGCCCTCACCTAGAATATTGCGTTCAGTTCTGGAGGCCATATCTCCAGAAAGACATAAATACATTAGAGACTGTGCAAAGAAGAGCAACTAAAATGGTCCATGGCCTTTGTAACAAATCATACCAAGAAAGGCTAGAGGAACTAAACATGTATAGCTTGGAGCAGAGAAGGGAGAGGGGGGACATGATAGCAGCTTTCAAATACATCAAGGGTTGTGACCAGCTAGAGGAGGGTACCATTTTTCAAAAGAAAAGGTGTAATAGAACACGAGGGCATGGATACAAACTGGAGGGTGGCAGATTCAAAGGAAATGTGCGGAAAAATTACTTCACTGAAAGGGTGATAGATAAATGGAATATTCTCCCATCTGAGGTGGTTGAGGCCAATACAGTAGAACAATTTAAACATGCTTGGGATAAATATAAGGGTATCCTAAATTGTAACCCCAATTGAGGATAAATAGGGTCTAGGGTCAGTATAGTTTTCAATAAACAAATGGGCAGACTAGATGGGCCATGTGGCTCTTATCTGCCGTCACTTTCTATGTTTCTATGTTTCTAAATACAGGGATCACAAACTGCAGGCAGGACAGACTGGGACACTGGCGCAGGGAGAAGGAAGCTATGAGCAGAAAGCTGAAAGCTATGATAGGGATTAATTACCCTGCAGCTGGGGGAGAACAGACACATAGAAACAATACACACACTCTGCTAAGATGAACCTGCAGAGTGTAACAAAAGCACTGTGTGTGAGCAAAATATGGTAATTTTCCACCACTTTGAGCGAAAAGTCCATATTATGTACATCTGGGTCCAGCCCAGATAATAAAATTGGGTGATAAGAGAGACAAGTGCCACTACAAAATAAGGCAAAGTAGACTGGCCTGGGCTGCTTGGGGAACCCTACCATCTAAGCCATATACTATGTGGCACATATTTTTCCCCAGTCGCCCCATAAAAGTCAGCTTGTCAAAAGCTGACTTTGCCTCCAAGGTTAAATGGTGCAAGGTGGGGTTAGGATCACAACAGTGGTGTAGATCTAGACCTACGGGCTAGTTACGTTAGAACGCGTAGCGTATTTACGCTAGCGTAATTTCTATGCGCTCCCCTAGGCACTCCCCTCGCTCGGACATACTTTGGCCATTTTACGCTGCCCAAACCCTACCTTTAATTTTCATAGCGTAAGTACTGACGTACGTAATGGATTTACGTACGTGACAGGCTAACCCGGCTCATACTGTCTAATTTAAATGCCTCCTTCCGCCTACAAAGCGTAATTACGGGTGTCGTATTGATGCCCCCGCCCCTTCCTTCGTAGTTACACTGATGGTACGTACGTTCAGTGTTACGTGGAGTAACATCTGCCACACGCATGTGCAGTAAATACAAATGGGCGATTTTACGCCATTGGCTAGCGTACTTAGCTTAGGATCTGGCCCAGTGCTTGTATATTAGTCATCATTTGTTGTGGTGTGGTTTGTCAGTACAATGGTCTATTTCGCAACAGCCCATTGTGCAGCAGTTGCGGCAGATCATTTTGAACAGTGGCGGTGCTGTGACTCCTGGAGTCGCAAAGATTTCTGAGTCTACAGGTAAGCACTTGCATCCTAGCCCTTCTTGCATCTAATCTTCCCCTTCTTGAGCCCTAACCCTAACCTTCCATGTTCCACAACCTAACCCTAACTTTCCCTTCTTAAAGCCTAACCCTAACCACCCCTTTTTCAGGCCTAACTCTCACCTGAGCCAGCCATAACTGCTGCAGCCTGTCGCTTATAACATTTCTCTTCTTGAGCCCTAACCCTTCATGTCCCACAATCTAATCCTAACCATCCCTTCTTCAGGCCTAACCCTCACCTGAGCCAGCCATTGCAATGCAGCCTGTCACTAATAGGGATGGGTCAAAATAGGTACCAGTTCCCAAAAGCAATTTTCTATGTGCCGAGCATTTCAGCAATGATACAAGCTGCCATTCAGCTGGCAGCTGTGTTACTGTCTAAATAGGTTTGGCCGGACCGGAAACTGTATCCCCATTTGTTGCTAGAGGAAACACAATTATTTAAATGAGACAGTGCTGGCTGATCCATTGCTTCACCTCATTAATCAGCAGTATCACTGATTAATAAACTGAGGCATACGCCTCCCTCCTCTCTAACCCCTCCTACAGTGATGGCCCCAGGAGAGGACTAAGCATTCTTTGTCTGAAATATGAAGAATATAGGGAACCCTTGGAATATGTGACTCTTTCATTATCCATATCATTTTAATCATTTATAGAAAAATAAGCAGAAATAGTTTGTAAACCAGAACTTTGGTTGAACTCGGACATAGGACCAGATCCAGAGTTAAGTGCTCAAAGTACGCATAGTGCGTAAGTGAGATGTCTGGAGGGGAGGAGGACATCTGTCATACGAGGGCGGTTCTTCCCCAGTCGTACGAACCACTGATCTGCATGTCGGTATTAAGGCTGCCTTATAGCAGCATATCTGCCATAAAGTCCGCACGAGAGAGGGAAATAACAGGGGGAGTTCACTCCCCTCTTCTGTGCGGACTTTAAGACCTCTGCAGATACGGAAAGTGTGCGGGGGGTCTGCATCTGCTCCATTATGCTTAGTATAAATATAATACAATATTTTTACAGAAAGTAAAGTCTGTAGTTGAAATAGACTATAGCTGATAGCCTTGAGGACAATGACTGTGCTTTGCTTAACACTCACAACATCTAATGTGATATTTGTATGTTATATTATAACTTATAATGCTGGTAAAATGTCATTGAAAAAAGCAAATAACCTACCATGCAGCTATACATACAGCCGGGTTCCTCTTTCTGTCACTGGCAATCTGAAGTGAGTGAGGAGAACTGTTGTAAGATACACTATTATTTCTTGCAAAACCTGTTTGCTGAACTCTAAAAACTTTAGCAGCAGGTTAGGCTGGCTTCCTATATGGAAATTCCATACACGATGGGCAGAAAACAAATGTAACAAATGTGTTCAGTGTATTTGCATAGATATGATTATTATTAACAGTGTTTAGAAAAAGTAATGACTTATTAACATCAAAAATTCAAGGAAACCAAACACATGCAGCTCCACAACTCAGATATTGGTCACGCTGTTTGTGTGTATGTTTGTTTATGTGGTTGTGTGTTTGTGTATAGCTGAAGGATTAATAACTCCTCCCAGACGTTTGTTTATAGGAACTCTTTTTGTCTCTACCCTCAAGTCAGAGTGGAATTTTCAGCTGAAAAATGCTTTGTTTGATTTCTAGGAGGAGACCTATTGTTTTTTTTGTTTGTTTGTTTTTCAATGTATTTGAAAAAAAAAGTGACAATTTGGATGGTTCAAAAAAAGCCATACAGTTATTTTAATATCATTTTTATTGTGTATAAAAGAGGATGAGTCAAAGTAGAAAAAAATATATGCTCAATTAAACTTGACACATCCAATAAACTGAAGGATTTTTTGAGCAACTAAACTATATTGAATTACATGCCGTACATGCATACAAGCCTTTTTTTGTCTGATATTCCAAATAATCTGCCTCTAGTTGTCATTTATGAGTGACCTACACCACACATTTCAATATTGTCATATGTTTACTGAGCGAAGTGTCATTAAAATGTAAATAATGGGCTGGACACTTACTGAATATAACTTTAGAATTTGAAAAGGTGAGACTACAAGTTTTTGCAGTTTTGTTACTCTATAACATTGCAGCTTAATAATAGAGAGATGAACTAGGGAGAGGTGTGGTTTGACTGAATTT
The DNA here is from genome assembly GCA_011038615.1 of Limnodynastes dumerilii. Lineage (NCBI taxonomy): Eukaryota > Metazoa > Chordata > Amphibia > Anura > Limnodynastidae > Limnodynastes > Limnodynastes dumerilii. The sequence continues at coordinate 140,448 of WWET01002252.1, forward strand.
CCAGGTCTACGCCCTGTACTAAAATTAGCCTTAATTATTCTCACTATACGTAAGACATACTGTTTGGCCACACAACCTCTCAGAGCTAGGTGTGCAAATGATTGGAGCTTGTATAATAAAATTCCATAACTAATAGCTCTAATGCTGAGATGTAAATTGCATACTGTAGGTATCACTGAATTGTGGAGCAATGTAAATTATGCCTGGGAAATATCTAAATTGGTATATAATTTAGGAATGACAAAAAGGTAGAATTGGAGGAGTGATATTTATGTATGTGAAGGAAGGCATAAACTCTAGTTTAATAAGTAGTACTAGAGGACAAAATGAGACACTTGGGCCATATTTACTAAGCTGCGGAAAAGGGGAGATGTTGCCCATAGCAACCAATCAGATTCTAACTCTCACTTTTCTATTACATAATAGAGAATGTAAGCTGGAATGATGGGCAACAGCTCCACATTTCCGCAGTTTAGTAAATCTAGCCCCTTGGGTGATAAAGAAGACCAAGGAGGTTATTTTTCATGCTGTGTAATGTAAACCACTGAAGCAAGATGAGGAATAACAATGCTATATTGCAAGACATTGCTAAAATTACATTAAAAGTGAGTGGTAATAATCCTAGGAAACTTTTATCTATCTGATGTCAAATGGGAGCAGTTTGCAAGCACCACATGAAGTGTGGACATTTTAAATTCATTAAAGGGACCATCCCTCAAGCAATTTATGAGAAAGCTCACTTGTAACAATGCAATTTATTTAAAAAGGTGCAAGATTTTAGGAAGGCTTATTGTGTAGAAATGGGGAAAAGTGTAAGTGATTCTTAGGACTACATTAACTAAGCTGTGGGAAAAGAAAAGTGGAGATGTTGCCCATAGCAACCAATCAGATTCTAGCTTTCACTTTTCTATTACATACTAGAAAATGTCAGCTAGAATTTGATTGGTTGCTATGGGCAGGGCGGACGCACCAGAACGGCGTTCCAGCACCTTTTTCCGACTCACAACTTTCCCGAGAGATCAGACTCTTGGCACAAAGTAGTTTTTTTTTTTTGTTAACAGCCTGTGCCACTGTATAAGCGGCTAGGCTTTTAACAGTGCAACACAGGGAATACAGGGCTCCTACGGGAGCGAATGGCAGTGACCGAACCTATGCGGTCTCTGCTATTCTACAAACAGATTTGGTTCTGCAGGGCTCCCGTAGTAGCCCTGTATTACCACTACCGCACTACGTGACCGGGAGAGACAGCACCGTGGAGGAAGGGAGAAATCATCAAAGGTATGTAACAGAGGCTGGAAATAAGGGGCAGACAATGGAGGCTGCATATAAGGGGCAGATAATGGAGGCTGCAACTAAGGGGCAGACAATGGAGGCTAGACATAAGGGGCAGATAATGGAGGCTGGATATAAGGGCAGGCAATGGAGGCAGGAAATAAGGGGTAGACAACGGAGGCTGGATATAAGGGGGAAGACAACGGAGGCTGCAACTAAGGGGCAGACAATGGAGGCTGAAAATAAGGGCAGACAATTGAGGCTGGACATAAGGGGCAGATAATAGAGGCTGGATATAAGGGCAGACAATGGAGGCTGGATATAAGGGGCAGATAATGGAGGCTGGATATAAGGGCAGACCATGGAGGCTGTACATAAGGGACAGACAATGGAGGCTGGATATAAGGGGCAGACAATGGAGGCTGCAACTAAGGGACAGACAATGGAGGCTGGAAATAAGGCCAGAAAGTGGAGGCTGGATATAAGGGGCAAATAATGGAGGCAGGATATAAGGGTAGACCATGGAGGCTGGAAATAAGGGGCAGACAGTGGAGGCTGGACATAAGGGGCAGATAATGGAGGCTGGATATAACGGCAGACAATGGAGGCTGGACATAAGGGGCAGATAATGGAGGATGGATATAAGGGGCAAATAATGAAGGCTGGATATAAGGGGCAAACAATGGAGACTGCCCCTTATGTGGGGTAGTGGGGTTTACAAAAGAAGTTGCAAGTATAATAAAAGCAAAAAAGATGAAAAAGAGGTGTATCTTGCAAAGCAAAGATGCAAAAACTCAAGCTGAGGAAACAATGGCCTACTCAGAACGAAAAGGGGACAAAAGCTTTTTTAAGTATATAAATTGACAAATGAAAAAAAAAAAAGATATATAGGAAGACTAAAAACAGTGGAGGTCTGTTGTGGGGGTGACAGGGCTAACAGAGGCGCTGTGTTGTTATAGCAAGTGAATATTTCCTGGCATTACAATGTACACTATAGGCAGGGGTGGATAAACTGGATAAGTATAGAATGAAAAAATCTTAAAAGAACTGCAAAATATATGTTATGAGGGAAGGGTTATCTATCAACAATTAAGTACAAGAAGAAGTGTTATGTAAGAGACTTACAAGAAAATACAGCATCTACTTATATAGTATTTATAGTGACCTCTGTGCAATGCAGGTAGTCACTTCCACCTAAGTGACTGCCTGACACAGCATCCTAGTGACCACTGCCAAATACATACAGCATCCTAGTGACCACTGCCCAATATATACAGCATCCTAGTAACCACCAACCAATACATAGAGCATCGTAGTGACCACGCAATACAAAGAGCACACTAGTGACCACCACCCAATACATAAAGCATCCTCGGGACCACCACCCGAAACAGACAGCACCCTTATGACTACCACATAATACATACAGCATCTTAATGACCACCACGCAATACATACAACATACTAATGATCACCATTCTATACAGACATCATTTTAGTAACCATCACCTATGACAGTCAACAGCCTAGTTTTCTTCAAATAAAACAAGGGCTGCTGAGTGTCCTCCAGAGGCCACCGGCCTACCTGGAAAATTCCCTGTAAGTCCTATGGCCAATCCGCCCCTGACTATAGGCATGCCCATGCATTGCATACAGATCCAGCTAAAAATGTGTCACTAGGAATAAAAAGTGTTACATTGATTGTGGATGATGCTTTATAGCAGACAGAAATTAAAACAACTATAGTATTAAAATATGCTTACCTCAATTTCTCTATAGTGCCGAAGCTTGCAATCAGCACAATAACTGGAGAAACACATGGAAATTATGACACATGTAAGTGAATAATCTTTTTAAGAAAGGAAATTCATTTGACATCTCACCTGCAAGATTACTGCATATGGTACAGTTACCAGGAAGTGTGTCATAATGTTCTGTGTTCTGCAAACAGTCAGACTCATAAAAGTACACCAATGGGTAATTACAAAGGCATAACCTATTCTTAAATGTTGCTGTTCTGGCTCTTGTCAAGGCTGTTCTAATGAGTAATTCTGAATGTTATATTATGTTATGGTATGGAATATATTTTAATTGCCACTTTTTAACATAACATGTGTTAGGTGTTGTGCATGAGATCATCAGGAATTTATAGAGTCAATAATGGATTCATGTTACATTTTTAAATACATACATTTATAACACAGAACAACTATATTCTCTTAACCCCATATTTTTTTATTGTTTTAAATTTACAAATCAACTCATAAAATGTAAAAATAGATTCCTATTCCTATGAATATGTTGCAGAGTGTATATTGTGTCCTCTCTCTTGTTCTGCAAGATAATGCAGAGCCTGCAACCAATCTTCCCACACTTGCCTGGCAAAGAATGTGGATAGGGTGAATTCCACCAGGTGGCGACTTGGGAAACCCCTTGTACCCACTCAGACCACTCAAAAATGTAACACAACTCACACAACAAAAGTTACATAGAAACATAGAAACTTAAAAAGTGACGGCAGATAAGAGCCACATCTAGTCTGCCCATTTGTTTATTGAAAACTATACTGACCCTAGACCCTATTTACCCTCAATTTGGTTTACAATTTAGGATACCCTTATATTTATCCCAAGCATGTTTAAATTGTTCTACTGTATTGGCCTCAACCACATCAGATGGGAGAATATTCCATTTATCTATCACCCTTTCAGTGAAGTGAAGTAACCGCACATTTCCTTTGAATCTACCACCCTCCAGTTTATATCCATGCCCTCGTGTTCTATTACACCTTTTCTTTTGAAAAATGGT
>WWET01002252.1:145945-167256 GCA_011038615.1 Limnodynastes dumerilii
GTAAAAGTAGTAGTAATTGCCCCCACTGTATTAATAGTCTTCCCATTCAAAAGTGGACCCTTTCCCTCTCTTTCTTTTGTGAATATTGGACAGAAATACTTGTTAAGATGATCTGCCATAGCCCTTTCACTCTCAATAAGAATTCCACTTGCTGTTTTGAGCCTTACGATACCCTCCTTTGTTTTTCGCCTTTCATTTATATACCTAAAAAAGCTTTTGTCCCCTTTTTGTACCAAGTGGGCCAGTTTTTCTTCAGTTTGTGCCTTTGCTGCTCTGATAACCTTTTTAGCCTCCTTCTGCTTTGTAAAATACACCTCCCTGTCATCATTACTCTGAGATTGCTTAGAATTCCGAAAGGCCATCTTTTTTGCTTTCACTATAGTTGCTAACTTTTTTTTTTACCTCTAACCATTCTTATACAAAGGTCTGTTGTTGTTAATGATTTTTTTTAATTTCCCCACTGCTCCTGAACTCCTTTCATGTGCCTCCACTCTGCCAAAGAATCACTTGCACATTTCCCCATTTCCACAAAATCTGCCTTCCTAAAGTCTAGCACCCTTGTTTTCGTGTGGCACGCTTCTCTTCCAATCATTATACTAAACCATACTGCTTGATGAGTTATATAGGAAACTGTTATGTTACCTGGGATAACTGCACTCCATGGGACAGGTCTTACTGGAGCCAGGTCTTCACTAGGGCCCCTGATGGTGGGGATAGACTTGTGTGGCAGGCACCCAACAAGTCACAGCCCCTGGTGGTGGCTCCTGAAATAGCAAGGATGGTTTGGAAGTCAGACATCACAACAGGACAGGGACTGAGCAGATACAACGAGGGCAAGGAATGACAAATAGGGCCAAGTAACGGGTATCCAGACAGGTACACATGTACAAGGTAATGGGTATCCAGGCAGGTACACATGTACAAGGTAACGGGTATCCAGGCAGGTATACAAATACAAGGCAACGGGCTCCAGGCAGGTATACAGATACAAAGTAACAGGGTTCAGGCAGGTACAAGGTATTGAGAAACAGATACCAGGGAAGCAGACAGACAAGACTGAGGAAGGAAGATGAACTACCAGAGGCCCTGCGGAAAGCAGGTCTAACGATTAAGACAAGGAGCTAGGAGCCCAGAGATAAACAGACAAGACAGGACAAACACAACAGCAAAACAACAACAGAAACAGGCTGGAGCAGACTATTTAGAAAAGGAGCAGAACAGAAAAAATCACCAGCTAAGCAGAGTTCTCCCAGCGGGGTATTTAAACATAGAACAGCCAACCAGAGTTGTGAGGGAGAGAATGCAAATCTCTCCAGCAGCTTCGAGGGGCATTTCATGATCCAGAGCAGTGGTTATCAAACTTTTTGGAGTAGTAATAGATTTCCACTAAGAATCAGGAAAAGTACCAACATAGCTTGTAGATAGATACCCACTACCTATATGTCCACAGAAGTACTGGGCATATTCCTAGGAAAAGGGACTGTTACTGAGACCAATGCTGTACAGGTTGCCCCTGCTTGGAGATCAAACAATGGATAATCAGGGGTCATTGATGTAGATATGGCAGTCAAGGCTGCACACTGGCAGTGTTGGTTCAATTGGAAGCCCTGGAAGCAGGTAACAGTGAACATATAATCACCCAGATATATTTAATGGGAGCAGGTGAGGTTGGTTGGCCCTTGTCTCCAGAGAGAGTTAGACAGTCACTCCTGTACATTAAAATAGACCTCTCTGTTGAGGGGGCAATCTCTCTCAGAGCATGAGGCCAAGCATCCGTCCGCTGGCTACTTTAATTAAAATTATAATGGTTCCTAGGGAGTATACTTGATGTTGTATATATTTTTTTTAAATATGTACATGTTTAATATAGGTAGTATCCTTGCCATAATTACAGTATGATGTACGTATGAACTGACCAATGAGAAAATGCACAAAGAACAATGAGGTCTCTAATTGGTCCTCTCACTAACATCCCCATTTTGAAACTATTTTAAAGTTATAAATGAATATGCTTATAGTTTTAGTAATTACATAGATGCAGGTTTATGGATCATAAAGGAGTGCAAATCAGATTATTCTTACACTGTAAATAGTTTAGATTGTCATGTATGTACAATATGTCACCAAATAACTACTATACTGATTTAGACTAATTCATCTGTTTCTGTCTCTGGGTAATGATCATCAAATTAGATGGATAAAAATACATTTGCTTTAATTACTTATATTGTGTTTAGTGATGTTACTCTGCTGTTGTATTTTTTTCTGTTCAGTTGCAGGCAATTTAATTTAATAAATCTCTTGGTGACAAATTAGAACAATGTTGCTTATGACAGTAGACTACTCCTTTAGGAGATATCCAGAGTATGCCTGTTTGTATGTCACACAGCATTTGTGCATTGCTAATTGATGTAAATCAGACATCTCTGCGGATTTATTATAACAATCACTGAAGCTGTGGAAAAACAAACCTGATCATTATTTTTGTTCAGTTTTCCTTTCCTTATCTACTACTGAATTTATCCCTTAAAGGTGTTAGGATATCTAGAAGTTTATATACCCACCTAGCGGAGCAATTAGTTTTGTTCATTTGGAACCTTTGAATAAAAGTGTTTTCTGCACGGTTCCGTTACCCATTCCTCACATCTGATGACCTATAATAACACTTTCATATCTCCGCCCCAGCAATATCCTGGGTCTTACAACCTGAGATATTGCTGTGTCAAACAGATCATCCCAGGATCACAGACCTGATCCCTTTCACACTGCAGGGTTGACCCGGGAAATTCTGGAACTCGGGTTTGTCCTGACAGTGTCATGGGCAATGCAGGGCTCCCTCAGCAGATAGAGAATAACTTTCCTGTGGATCCGTCTGCTGTTAACAAAGGTCCACGGTGGTCAGCCCCTAAGTGATGTCACCAATGACGTTACATAGGCAGGATCCTGTAGATCTGACACATCTGCATTACATAACAATCACTATAAATCCCTTGATTATAATGTGAAATACTAGTCAGCAAAAGATGTATTTGATTGTAACTGTTTTATATAACACACTAAGGCATGGTTGTCTACTTTTGAAAAATCTTTTCAGGGAGAAAAGTAAAAAGCATAGGAGCGGTCCCTGCGTTGCCGGGGGTGGTCCCTGCATCGCCGGGGGGTGGGGGCGGTCCCTGCATCACCAGGGTTTGTGTATGGGTGTCCTGCAAAATATCCAGCCCCCCTCAGTATCTCCCATCATGTGCCTCCTGCTCCCCATAGTATCTCCCATCATGTGCATCCAGCCCCCCTCAGTATCTCCCACCATGTGTCTCCTGCAGTCCCCCCTCAGTATCTCCCATCATGTGCCTCCAGCCCCCCTCAGTATCACCCATCATGTGCCTCCAGCCCACCTCAGTATTCTCCATCATGTGCATCAAGCCGCCCTCAGTATTCCCCATCATGTGCATCCAGCCCCCGTCAGTATTTCCCATCATGTGCCTCCAGACCCCACAGTATTCCCCATCATGTGCCTCCAGCCCCCTCAGTATTCTCCATCATGTACCTCCAGCCCCCCTCAGTATTCCCCATCATGTGCCTCCAGTCCCCCTCAGAATCTCCAATCATGTGCCTCCAGCCCCCCTCAGAATCTTCATCATGTGCCTTCTGCCCCCCACAGTATTCCCCATCATGTGCCTCCAACACCCCTCAGTATTCCCCATCATGTGCATCCAACCCCCCTCAGTATTCCCCATCATGTGACTTCAGCCCCCCTCAGTATTCCCCACAATGTTTCTTCAGCCTCTCTCCTTTTTACTTACCTTTGTATCCTGCTTTCCTTCCTCCTCCGCGGTGCTCTTCTGACTTTCCAACTCTCCTAGCTTCGCAATGGATGGTGTCTTCTGGCAGGCACATCGTGAACAGCACGTCGGTGATGTCATCTGGCGCATATGCAAAGCACTTTTAGGGACAGGTGAATTCTAGGGTTACCACCTTTTCAATAAGAAATTCATGGACACAGACCCCCCTCCCCTCTGAAAAACCTTGAAAATTAAATTTTTGCTGTTTGCTTCTACATATATACAGTCCTACAAATACAGTATATATACTCTACCCACACATTACACCCCCACCTCACATGCTAATATTACACCTCACCCCCACCTCACATGCTAATATTATGCATCACCCCGTCTATGGAAGACGGACGTAGTTCTGGATCCGGCCCATTAAATTTAATGAGAAAAGGGTGCTTTTCCGGGAGTCCGGGAGATCTCCCAGGATTCCGGGAGTCTCCCGGACATTCCGGGAGAGTCGACAACCATGCACTAAGGTTATATTTCTTTTATGCTAATCTCCCCTACACTTTTATCCCTGCCTATAGTTCATCCCGACCACACGTGGCCACTTGCAGATTTATTTCAATGCCATTTAAAGTTTCTGATCCATCCCTGCAAACAGCACTGCTGCCTGTTTCTCACTTTTATGAACTTAATCCACACTTTTTGTGCAATGGGAGCACAGGTGCCCTATTGAAAATGTGTGTGCCCTACCCACTGTTTCTACAGTTGCCACTCTGAATAGGTAGTAAGGCAAATGAGCCCGCATTTGAAACATGCAATGCCCCCACAAAAAAAGTCTAGGTTATATTAATAAAAAAAAAAAAAAAAAGCTAACACTGGCCCAGATACAGAACAACGCTTGTTGTGAGCGAATTTACACGTGACGGAGACGTAAAATCGCCTTTTGGTAAGTACTGCGCATGCGCTCCATACAAAATATGCTCAGTAACGTAGCGTAATTGTGAACGTATTGGCCATTCACGTATGTGTCACGTAAATACTTACGTGTGGGTGTGCCAATTTTACGTGACTCCAAAATACGTCTGAAATACGTTAAGTAGGCGGGGGTTTGTATTTAAAGTGTACAGTATGGGCGTGCTTAGCTGTGTAAATTCGTGTTGCCCATACGTACGTGTGCGGATCACTGCAGTTACGTTGGCAAAAGTTAAGACGTGTGCGGTGCAGTTACGTTGGCAAAAGTTAAGGTAGGGTTTGAAAAGCGTATCTTGATAAAATACGTACATTCAAGGGGTGTGCCTAGGGGAGTGTATAGAAGGTACGCACACGAAAATACGCTACGCGAATAAACGTACGGCAAATGTAGTTCTGGATCTACCCCACTATGGCTAAACTGGATCAGGGGCACAGTTTATTGTCAACATGATTTGTGTACACACAGCAAGTGAAACAGGAATGTGGTGTTTTCTTAATGCCAGTGGGTAGCCAAAACAACAGTAAAGAGGTCTGAGGCTTCATTTATTTTATATTTTACAAATGGTAATGTGATTGACTTGTGAATACCTTGATTTATATCATACAAATCAATTGTCCTCCCAGTGTACAAAATAGTAGCAGATTGTCTTCAAAACACCCTAGAATGTCAGAATGGTATTATTGTATTTTGTAATGCACTGACAGTTTCTTTTACATGGTCATGATCTATATGTCCTTGACAAGTGTTATAGTTTTCAATTCCAAACTCATCTGCCTTACCCAATAGTTGCAATATTATGTTCCGTTCCACCCACTTGCTTTGCTTACCAGTGGGACTCTCTACCAGCGTGCATTTTACACACAGTAGGGGACAGGTATACAACTGTTTGGATAAAGGGTGTGCATCAATTCTTCTTTAAAGGGGAGGTGCTTAATCAGGTGGCCAAGTCTTCAAGGCATCTAAATTACAGCATATACAGACATGTCAAACCAGTAAAGCAACATTGTTGTGACAAATGGTTTTATATTCACTCTAAATTAAAAACTTCTTACACTTTCTGTATTCTGTATTTCACACAGTCTGATTCTGTTAAATAGATTAAACATTAATAATTATTATTTGGCTGTGTACTAATGTATATAATACCAGTATTGTTTCTTATTTCTATAAAATGAATGCTATCTAATGGAGATTGTAACACAAATATGGTAAAACCAGAAAAATAACTAGCCAACGCTCTTCTATTTGTGGCACAGATCTGGAATATATAGTTGGTAATAACGGGCCGTATTCAGAGATCTGTTTTCACGGTGAGTCCCGAGCGGATTTTTAGGTATGTTTCAACTGCACATGTGTAGTAACTTTATTTACGCAATTGACGTTGAATATACGCACGGAAGTGCCTCACGGACGGATCTATGAATCGCACGTGGATACATATGTCTGGATATGCAACACAAAAATACACACGGAAGAATTTAAATAAAAATGGGCGGGGGGAGGCATTTAAATGAAGGAAAGTGGGCGCGATTATCATGATACTCACGTACGGAGGACACATACACGCGGGATGGCACACGGAAAGTTACAGGTGGTCTATGGAGGCGGATGTCTCCGAGAGTACGGCTGAGAGAGGGAGTGTCATGTATGTGAGGGGGTTTGGCCTGCACCGTGCGTGCGTATAATTGTGGCCCGATCTGGAAACGGATCTCTGAATACGGCCCATCATGCTAGGCAATAGTATTTATGTATTTTTACTTTATTTTTTACTTCAATAAAAACAAATCTGTTTCAGCAGCTATAGACATATTAGACTAACATGTAGTTCATATATCTCTCAACTGGGCCGGATTCAGACTTGCGAATGTAACCCGACTTCTACAAGCTACTTGTGTAAGTCGGGTGATTTTCTTAGTTCTATAAGGATGGCCCATCCACTCCACCCGGGTAAACTCCATAAGGTGGGTGGGTGGTACATGTAAATTTTACAGTAGGGGCTGGACTACCAGACTTCCATGCGGGGCATGGGAGGGTTAGGGTTAGGAATGGGTTAAGGGTAGGGTTAACTAAAAACACTAACTTTTTAGCGGATTACTTTTTGTGACTCCAGGATTCACCTCACCTTCGCTTTCTACAATGGAGACACTTATACTTTATAATGTGTTTGAAATGTCTTATCCAAACTTAAAGGTCTGTAACAGATTGCAGAAGATGAGCCCTTGTGAACCTAGACATGGCCTGGTGCTGGTGCAAATGTTTTGCATGATCTTCATTTGTGATTATGTGCAGTAGTAACATCCTAGACTGTTATATCCTGTTTTGCCTCTAAGGGCAGACCTGGATTAGTTATTCTTGTTTGTGTATATTACCATGACCTCCTCCTAGGGGCTGCTGTTGTACTCTTGTAGACTAATTACATGCCAGGCACCTGTGCTCTGGCTTTATATATATCTTCCCTCACAGCAAGGTGTGGGTCATTATTTCTTGCTCCCGTTTTCTGTGTGTTTGCCGGCTCCACCATGTTCCTGTAGTCTGTCTCTGCTTGTCTGTTTTCCTGCTTGTTCTCTAAGGTTCCTTTTCTGTATTAATGTTATCCTTGTCCTTTTTACCAGTGTCTGTAACCTGTATACCTTGCCTGACATCTGTTTTCTCATCCCTGTGTACTCATTATGTAATCTGTTACCTCATATCTGTAGACCCTGCTTGACATCCATTATCTCACACCTGTGTATTTAACTGGAATCTGTTATCTTGTACTTGTATATAGACACTTTCTGTTATTTCTGTACAGTGTATCTGTTCTGTTACTCCACTAAGTGCAATAAAACTCTACATCTCATATCGTAATCTCCTGCAATCCTGGCATCAAAAGCACAGTATTCATAAAAAGTAGAAAATTACACTGATAATTGTCTTTTCAGCTGGTGTATTCTCACCTCTAGATCCCACAATTTAAGAACAGAAGAGGTAATATAAACCATGGTCTCTGAGACAAATGTTTGGCACACTTGAAAAATATAAAGAAAGATATTTTAGTCATTACAGCATTTTCTTAGCAAGTTGTTTAAGAAAGAATGTAAACCAATCTTGCATATTCACTATACAACACTGCATAAATTAGTATAAGTATAACTTGTCAGTAGAAGGGATTGCTTTACCCTAAAATAGATTAAAGTGATTTTTGGAAACTTAATGGAAAACCTGGGAGATAAGGGTCACAGAAGTGAGAAACAAATGGACACTCCACCGTATTGGAGTCATTCTGACTGCAATGTCACCATCACAAATCAGAACCTTATATACATTTCTTAGCTGTGTTTGGCAAATGAGAGACCATCCTTCTATGTCCACAGAAGCTCAAGATCCCATTTCAAATGTTTCCAATGAGTCAAAGGAGACACCGTGGTGATGTGGTGTTATAAGACTAACTTTTTCTCCCTAGGCAGGAATTCTTTCTTTGGAACACTTGCGCAACAGTTTAGGCAGACAGTGCCATAAAATAACAACTGTTCACCCTGGACCAGTACAATTTGGAAATGTATTTCAAAAGTCAGGAAACACAATAACATAGGACCGGATCCAGACCCCCGCGTGCTTTCTGTGCGCGCGGGGGTCTGAAATTACGCGAGACAGAGGGGAGTGCACACCCCCTGTCACTCCCCTCTCGCTGCCATAAGCCTGCCTTAACTGCGACGGGTGGATCAGCGGTCCGTACGACCGCTGATCCGCTACAGTGTGGGAGCCCCCTCCCACACTGTATACTTTACATGCCCGCTTTAGCGGGCGGAAGGGAAGCACAGCCCATTTGCACGCAAATGGGCTCGGACGGAACAAAGTTCTTGACGCTCTTAAATCTGGATCCGGTCCATATACTTTTTATCTTTATTTCTTTATCTTTTGGGGAAGTAAAATGAAGACATAGGGTCTGATTCACACTTAAGAAGCTTCTGCTTCTTAAGTGTGTATTTAGCTGAAATTACCTATTGCGCATGCGTAGTAGGTAATTCACACAACCTATGTAGCAGATCGGTACGTAGATAGCGTAGGTGCGTTTATGCCGCCTCGGGGCGTTTTTAGGAAGAAGTGGGAGGGGGGAGGGATTTAGATTAGCTAGAGAGGGCGGGGGGAGGCGGGGAGGTGCAATGTCCATATGAGACATAAGGTAGCCCTTTGGCACTCGTAAGTGCCATAAGATACCTAAAAACAGGGGGCGGGTTGGGGGCTGGAATAGTCATTTAGGTGTGCATCTCCCCGCACCTATCTCACTCTTTAGTGTGAATCAGGTCCATAGTGCCACATCCTGAGCCCCGCACGCTTTACATGCATGTGGGGGTCCGTAGTTATGCTCCTGTAGCGGGGAGTGCATGCCCCCTGCACTCTCTGCTGTCAGTAGGAATTCTGGACACGTAAGTGCCCCCCGTCCCCTCATTTACATAGTTGTATGGCGGTGATACACGCATCATAATTAAAGGGTCTGCCCCTTCAGCATAAGTACTAACATACAAAACTTTGTTACGTACGTAAGTACTTTCGCTGTCTTAACGTCTGGCACGCGCATGTGCAGATGTTCCGAGACAGGGGACTTACGCAAATGACTATCCAGATCCTGAACTAAGCCCGACAGGGGATTTAGCTTACCTGAATATCTGAAAGGATGATCACATTACATAGGTGCATAGACATTTTGTAAAACTTATGTCTCTCTGTATAGTATAATCATTACAATACACAGCACCATTCCCCTTGTGATAGGCAACAGTGAAAAGTATATACTTCCCAAAATGATGGCCAAATCAGGAAATGGAGCAGGGACAGTTGAATACCTGGTTTTCCATATAATACCATCATCCTCATATTGCCAGAACAAGCTTTCTTTTAGATTGTAAATATGCAATAAAACAAGTCAAAGGGAGAAATTGCTTCAGTAGCAATTGTTATTCTGACACGACATTTATGTCTACAAGCATCAGCTTTCCATAACACTAGTTCACAATTTCTTTATATAACATAGTGCACCATGGGAGATTATTTGTGTGATGGGGTAAGTGTCATAATTCAGCATATCCTGCAATATTTTACCCATGGCCTCCACTTATTTTTCACGTTTTAGGTTGTATTTTTCAATAAAATTGATATTTTTATCAAGTGTTAAAGAAATGCATTTATTTATAGTCAGTCACATTCACTTTGACATTGTGAAGATACTTGCTAGATACCTGCACTGTGGCTCAGAGTTGTAGTGACCTTTAGTCAGTTATTTGCACATTTCTATTATTATTTATTTGCAGAGAGTCTTGTGAACCTGTTTCACTGAGTTCATGGACAAGAACAATTCTTTCTTCCAGAAGGTTGTACTTTATGAAAATTGTTAGCAGCTCATAACCAGCCTTTATGGCATTGATCTATCACCCAATTCATATCCCTCCTGACCAAGCTTAGTGTAAAAAAGGACTGCCATTTTTTATAGGAGGTTGTACAACATTTTATTATTATTATTGTTATTATTATTATTATTATTATTTATTTATTTATTTATTTTTACAAGGTTTTACAAAAAATGTCTCAATAAATGTAAAATTATTATAATATCTGATCATATTTAGTTTTGTTGTAAATGCTATATATTATTCACGTTAGGAAAATATTAGTCCTAGTAGCCTGTAAATTCTAGGGCTGTAATATTTAACCTTGAATCTAGACTTTATTATCAAACATTTGCATTTACTAGCAGCCACTTTTACATCTTCCATTTGACACATATTTCATGTTTTTCAATTTACAGGACATAAATCACTGGTTTAATTACTGTATATACTGAGCAGCCAAGCTAATTTAAGCAGCATTAACAGTTCAACCCATAAATGGTTCCTTTTACTAGAATAAATACATTCAATAGGCTTTAGAAGAAATATTAGGGATAGAGAACAATTAGAAGTTACTTCAGACCTGGGGATACATTTACTAAGCTGCAGAACACGTAAAATGGGGATGTTGCCCATAGCAACCACTCAGATTCTAACTGATATTATTATTGTATATATATACCAGTGCTTGAAGTGGGGTGGTATGTGGTAGAGTGCTATATGTTCTCTTCTCCTACGTATTTGATTGAAAAGCTACAATTGTTCATTTAAGACTATTATTATCTCTTATATCTATACCACACTTAAATTTTTCTTTTTCCCACTGATTTATACGGATGTGGTTCACCGCTTAGAAAATTTGTCTCACAACAGATTACTTTGCAGCAGTGAGATGCCTACTGCCAGCAGTTTTCAGCAGTCTGCCCACAAAAAAATAGCTCCCACAACTGCACGATTTTTAAAGAGCGGAACAGCGACAAGAAAGTTTTCTTAACCCTAATTATGCACTTCCTGCAAACTAAACCTAACGTCGAGTGAGCGTCTGCGTTTTAGAAAAAGGGCCATTTTATACCAGATAGTTCCAAACTGGCTCTCAAATCGTTTGCATTTGCCTTGTAGAGGAGAAGGAATCGATCATTCCCAGGACAAAGATGAAGCGGCGAATGGTAAGTATTTATGTAACCCCAACCCTTATCCTAATCCTTACTCTAAACCCTCACTTTCCATTACCTTAACCCTAACCCTAACCCTAACCCTAAGACACCCTTCCCCACAGCCTCACCCTAAGACTCCCTACACCGCAGCCTGAACCTAAGACTCCCCATAGACTCCTCTGTAATACTCACATGTGGAGTTCGGCGTCGGCGTGGTGGTGTAGCGTGTCTGAGGCAGTGGTTTCCGAATTAATGATCCGGTAAATATGCTGAAAAATACCTCCCCATTTATTAGTAGAACTTTCTAATCAGTAATATTTTTTAAATAGAGACAGCTGTCTGTATTTTGAAAATGGAATTTTCATTATGGAGAATGCTTTCCCCCCCTCCATTAATCCTAACCTTAACCCTCTCTCTGCAGCCTAAGACTAACTCTCCCCTAACCATAACCATCATTATCCCGCAGCCTATCCCTAACTCTTCCCTCTCCAAAGCCCAACCCTAATTCTTTCTGTGCAGCAGTCTAACCCTAACCAGATCATGTACTCTGTCGAAAATGTAGATTTTCAGTTGCAATCATGAATGGTGCAGCCAAAATTAATTTTTCATCTGTATCATTCTTGAAAAGCCTTTGTACCAACAATTGCATCTCAATTTATAATAAATATATATACACTCTATGGAGAGTTTTATGGTTAGGCTTCGGGGAGGGGAGTCTTAGGGTTAGGCTGCGGGGAGGGGAGTTTCAGGGTTAGGCAGTGGGGAAGGGAGGCTTAGGGTTAGGCTGTGGGGAGGAGAGTCTTTGAATCAGGCTGCGGGGAAGGGAGTCTTAGAGTCAGGCTGCAGCCTTAGGGTCAGGCTGCGGGGAGGGGAATTTTAAGGTCAGGCTGTGAAGAAGGAAGGTTTAGAGTTAGGGTAATGGTTAGGGTAATGGAAGGGAAGCGTTACGGTAAGGGTTGGGGTAACATTCATACTCACTGCTCCTCTGGGAGGTAGAAACAACCGATTTTGAACTGGCTGGGAGAAAATGAAACTTTACAGCTGTGACTCATGTCAATGTAAGCAACAACTACAGGAATGTAAGGAGGTGATTGAAATTGTCCACATAATTAAAATGCTGCTTTTTGCTAAATGTTAAAGTACCATAGACAAATAGCTATTCTTCCAGCACAGAGCTCCTGCATAATGCGCCTCACTTCTGTGTTCCTTAAACTGTAGATAAGAGGATTCAGCATTGGAATAACCACTGTGTAAAAGACAGTGGCTACTATTTCTTGACGTGTCAAAAAAGCACTGTATGGATGTAAGTAGTTAAATAGCACAGTACCATAAAATAAAGTGACACATAACAGGTGTGAAGCACAAGTGGATACAGCTCTTTTCTTTCCTTGAGATGAGGATATTTTGACAACAGCAACTGCTATATAGGTATAAGATATTAAGATAACAAGGAGAGAACCTCCTCCTATGATTGCTGCACATACAGAGATGAGTATCTCATTAAACAATGTATTTGAACATGAGAGTCTAATCAGAGGCAGAGCATCACAGATGAAATGATTAATGATATGTGAACCACAAAATGGCAGGCTGAAAGTGTAACCTGTTTGCAGGGCAGCTTGAACCACAGCAGCAATGCATGAAGCAGCGAAAAATATGCTACATCTCCGTAGTGTCATGGTGGCTACATAATGCAGAGGGTTACAAATGGCTACATATCTGTCAAATGCCATCACTCCAAAGAGAAGACATTCAGTGGAACCAAAGGATGAAAACATAAACAGTTGCGTTGCACAGCTAAATCTTGACATATATCTATTCTCCCAGAGGAGATGAACCATAGTGTTGGGAACAACTGAAGTAGCATAACA
Organism: Limnodynastes dumerilii; assembly: GCA_011038615.1. NCBI lineage: Eukaryota > Metazoa > Chordata > Amphibia > Anura > Limnodynastidae > Limnodynastes > Limnodynastes dumerilii. The sequence continues at coordinate 159,089 of WWET01002252.1, forward strand.
AAGGTCAATAAATGACAAATAGCTCAGGAAAATGTACATAGGTGTTTGGAAACTGGGTGAGACATGGATAACAGTGTAAATACCAATATTTCCTATTATTGTCAGCAAGTACATCATGAGAAATAAATAAAAAAGTATTAGCTTAAGATTTGGATCCTGAGTGAGTCCAACAAGAAGGAACATTGATGACATTGAGTGATTTCCACTGTCTCTTACTTCTGGTAACGATGACTGAATCATATTTAGCAAAGAACAGGAACATGTTTGTTGGCAAACACCTTTGAAAGATATATTTTGGATCTTTATACATGTATTAGTCACATGACAACGTCCTACAGTTGTGTGTTTGTGTATGTTATAGTATGAGAGAAGACAACCTGTGATTAATCAATTTTTTGTTATAGTTATTATTTGGAAAAAGTTATTCATAATAAAACAGGATAGAGGATTGCAATAAACAAAGTAAAATCCCAGAGGTGACGGTGTACATATAATTTTATATTCTGTTTTACAAGCATAGCTATTTAAATAATACTGTCCCGGATTCTTGCGTAAACGCGGTCCTTAAAGACCATATTTACGCAATATACATAATGTAAACTTACGTTGATAGCGTAGAAGAGTTACTACGCATGCGTTGTAGCTCTGCACCTACAACTACACTTGTATCAAGTAAAAATCAGAAGCGAGAATCTGGGCCACTGTGATGAAAATATAGTCTTCTAAATTAGACCTGTTTTCTTTAGTGCATTTATCACAGATAACATTGAACATAAACAAACATATACAGAATAGGTTGTGACAGGATCTTGTACAAATATTTTTTTTTGTCTTTTGTGTCCTCTGTGCCTGTGAGCTTCTCAATTGTGTCCTGGTTTGTTCCCACAATGAAAAATCAGCTCATAAGTTAATATAAGTGTATGACAGAGAATTTATGAATTGAAGGGTAGTTTGATAAGACAATTCACTGTGAATTTTCTCTTGGTTTTCTGCATGTATTTCATTATGTGACACTCTTGTGGCACACAGGTTTCACAAACAACCAAATTCCCTAAAATTGCTAACATTTCCACTGTTGCAAAACAGAAAGTGGTAGACAAAAAAGTACACAATACTATAACATTTTGTGTGTGTGTGTGTGTGTGTATGTGTGTTTATTTAAATAAATAAGGCATAATTATTAAGTAACAGTTTTAGACAGCTTTACATTTATATAATAGTAAACAATAATTATTTTGAATAATTTTGAAAGGACCTTTTAGTAAATATGAAATATTTTACGCACTTGTGCATTATCACAATTAAAATATAATACAGGGAACATGTTGTTTATTGATCTTTTAGAATATAGAGCAAAGCGATATCTTTCTATGTTCTCAAATAAAAGTATATCTTAAAAAGGCTATTTTTTATATTAAAATGGCAGATCCTTATTGAGATGGCATAGACATTTTCATAATTAAGGAAACAACAACAGACTATTTGAAAATGGTGCACCCGCTATTTAAACCACATGCAGCCCTTATCATAAGACTTTTATTATAAATCATCCATTCTCTCTCTTATACTTTGGCTGGATTACAACAATTACTTTTCATAGAGGTCAGTGGCCTCTAGGTGAGCTTTCATCTGTTTCTACCATCACCTGTCAAAAACAGAATACACAAAGATTGAATCAGCGAAGTTTGTCTTTTAGTCCCTACCAAGCTATCGCAATTCTTTGTATAGGGGTTCACATTTATTGCGGAGCACGTTCATTGTTCCACGACAGTTTTTGTGTGGGTCCTAAATATGTAATATATATTTTGTCATATATATATGGGTGTGGGTCCCCGCTTAGAACGACCCTATTGCGATAGGGCCATTTCCTCCCAGCGAGTTTCTAACTGGCTAGGATTTTGATTACATATGCCTCGAGGAGGCATTGCAATTGATCGACAGAGCATCGAGCTCCGAAATGTAAGTAAAAAGTCCCCCACTCCTTTCCCTAATTCTACTCCTAACCCTCCCCTGTCATTACCCTAACCCTAACCTCTCCAGGGTGTGGGGAAGGGAGGGTTAGGGTCAGGCTGCAGGGGAGGGAGGGTTAGGGTTAGGGTCAGGCTGCAGGAGAGGGAGGGTTAGGGTCAGGCTACAGGGAAGGGAGAATTAGGCTCAGGCTGCGAGAGATGGTAGATTAGGGTCAGGCTGCTGGGAAGGGAGGGTTAGGGTCAGGCTGCGGGGAAGAGAAGGTTAGGGTAATGAGAGGGGAGGGTTAGGGTCAGGCCTGGCAATAGAAATCTGGGGGCCCGGTACACTCATGTCTTTGGGGCCCCCCGCCACTTTAAAGGGTGAAATAAATAAATAATAAAAGAAAACTAAATATATATCTCCTAGATATATTTAACAATATGTTCACTTACCTCTTTTCTATAATCTTGTTTCTTTCTTTCTTTCTTTCTCTTCTTTAAGGCATCTTATGGAAGAAACAAAATTGTGACGTATCTCTCTCTCTCTCTCTAGATAGATAGATAGATAGATAGATAGATAGATAGATAGACAGACAGATAGATAATGATATAGTATATAAGGGTGAGATGCTAAGCACCCAGTAAATCGCTATATTGCACAGTTATACCAGAATATGAATATGGACTTTGATTTTGAACTTATTGAATGCACCTTACAATATTTTCTGGGAACTGTTTACTTATTTATGCTATCAAGCTGCTAGCTCTATGCATTGTGAAAAACTATCATAGTTGTATATATATATCATCACCCAAACACACACCTTACATGCAAAATATCACACACAGGGGCGGATTGGGAAATTAAAGTGGCCCTGGAAAAAAATTCTTAAAGTGGCCTCATGGGTGGGACTAAATCAAATGTAGGCGGGCCAACATGAAGTGGGCGGGATTACCACTCATACCCATATCTGTGGTAGGCATATATATATTATATCTATATAGATATTGTTTTAAACACTATATATACACACAAATTTGAGGCTACATAGAAATATCTATCTATATATATATATAAACACACACACACACACAAAAATATGTATCTATATAGATATATATTGTCAACACATATCTGTATATATACACAGTACTAATCTAATGATATTCTCTCTCTTTCTCTATCTCTCTCTCTCTCATTAATGATAATACTTTGTGTGTATATATGATCTTTAGAATACTTTATGCTGTTCCTTTATCCACCTAGCTTACCTGCTGATGCTTTTTTCAGCTCTTCTGCTGGGGAGTTTTCCAAAATATGGGCGCTCCTCAAGGCTGCGGTACAGGCGCTTGCTGGATGTCATAGTCTGACGTTGCTCTGTCTTGACAGACACCAAGCAGAGCCAATCAGAGAAGCAGGGAGGCGGGAGCTCAGCGTCTTAGACTCTGACTCTTACTTGCAGGCAGCATCTGTCAGAATCTAATCAGATGCTGCAGGAGGGGAGAAACGAAGACCCTGAGTTACTTCCCTGCACACTGGATCAGAACCCCTTCCCCCCAACCTTTTCTGAACTAAAAAAAAAAGGAAAGCAAGAAAATGAAATAAATAAAAATTGTATTAAAATTATCACCAGTTCGGACACAAACCCGCCCCCCTCCCAGAGCCAGTGATTAGTACCCACTCCTCCAGTGGCAATGCCAATAATGGCCATTTTACATATGATATAAATGCAGCAATGGCATGGGCCATAGGTGGCCATCCCATCCGCTGCTTCTGGAGCAGGCACTGATTAGCCGCCTGTCAGCTGTTAGGGGGCGGTGCTGCATCGTGACGGCAGGGAGTCTGTGACTTCCTCCATGGTACCAGCGCAGTGAGCGGCCTCTCTCCACTCACTTATGGACCATCAACCCCCGCCCCCTCCCCCCAAGGAAAAAAAAATTACCTCAGCATGGAGACAAATTAGAAAGAAATAAAAAATAAACAAATAAAATGACATGCTGGCTGGCTTCGGCCTACCATGATATTTCCCGGTAAGACCTATTACCAATCCGCCCCTGCACACACATGCATAATATTATACATACACACAAAACGCATGCATAATATCATACACGCACAACATGCATGCATAATATCACACACCATACATGCATAATATCACACACACCATACATACATAACAACACACACACACACGCTTACTTTTTTAGCAGAGCTGTGCAGACGCCCGAGGTGGACTGAAAGAAGTAAAGGAGGAAGAAGGGGCGGTGCATAGCTGCAGCAGCAAATGAGGGAGTAGCACAATGATCTCAGCTACTCCCTGTAGCTCTCTGTGGAGCTCACTCTGTGGAGCTCACTGCCTCAAACTTTAAAGCAGAGAGAAGGATCAGTTGATACTGTCAGCTGCGCTTACCCTCTCCTCGCGCTCTGTGCGGTGGCACCGCTCACACCACCCTAGTTACGACCCTGCTTATAGGTAAAGCTGTTCATGTCAGTGGAAAACTGGTAAAAACTACTTGTGGATTGCTGGGGGCCCCTCTGATGTTTGAGGCCCGTCACAGCTGTCCCCCTTGTCCCCCTCTGTCGTCGGACCTGGTTAGGGTTAGAATTAGGGAAAGTGTTGGGGTAGTTTTTTTCCCTTACCTTTCGGACCATCGAAAGTTCGGTGCTCCGTGAACCGATTGCTATACCTTATCGAGGCATATGCAATCAAAATCCCAACCAGTTTGAAACTGTCTGGGAGTAAATGGGCCTTTCAAAATAGGGAAATAGGGCCATTATATATCCAAAAAACCGTCAATCCATCGAATAAAGATAACTGCTCCTGGTGCTCTTCAAAGATAATGCAAACTTCCACAGATAGTATGAAGTCACTCAGGAGGCTTTTAGTAATGTTGAAATAATCGCCTATTCAGCAAACATTTATTATGAAAATAATTTCAACATTACTAAAACCCTCCTGAGTGACTTCATACTATTCTGTCATTGCCTTAATACTTAATTTGTGGCAAGAAATGTTACAGAATAACTGTGTAAAATGTGTGCGTTTATGAGGGTTTGTTAATGGCATTATGGGAGAGTACTCAGCGGCCGATCTACATAAATGCGTGTTTGCTTGCATATGCAGCAATTTCATTTAATTAAGCATGTAAGTTCCATAAGGAGGAGAAATAGTATATATATTATATATATATATATATATATATATATATAACATAAACTATTATATGTATCTGTGGTTTATGATGTATGTATTTTGTTGTGTAGTATATGTAAGGTGCATGCACAAAGGCAGATCATTAGAGCCCTTCTCTGTCTATTTGTTGTGTTAATAATTATGGTATATTATATTATAAATTCTGAAATAATACAACATCAGTTTTATGTATTACCTCAGACAGCTTGACAGCATGAAATCAAAGTTTTGTGTTTCATAATTTCTGCATGGTTTAAATATATTCTGAATACCCCTGTTAGCACTTCCCCTGATAATTTACAATTTCCTAATTATTGTGGCTAGAAAATAATATACACTACTTTATTGAGCAGGTGTGTGATGACTCTATTACACTTAATTATTACATTAATTATGAACTATGCCATTACTATTCAATTTACATATACAGACAGTGGTATATTTATATTATAACTTGGATTTTAGAGAGAACTAACAATATTAATAAAGCTTCATACTGTTTGTGAACCTTGGGCAGAAAAGTATTACATTATATTATGTAATTACTTATTTTCAAGTTTATCAAGTAAATTAAGATAGCAACAAAACATGACACTATCATCACTATGAACATATAGGGGTTTGGGAATATTCTTTTTTTTATTCTGTCAGAAATATTATAGTTTATTTGAATATTCATAAATATAAATTTATAAGATTAACTGAAATATCATATGTGCTGTACATAGTTTATAATAATGTTTTAAAAAAACTGAAATCTAATGTTACAGGGAACCAGAAACATGATTGTGAAGGAGTTATCTGTTTTTCGCTACTTTCAAAGTATAAGACTTTTTAAAAGCAGTGTTCAAACTTAATCAAATTTATTAGTAGTGTTCCTTCAGATTTGACTGCTGGATGTAACAGTTTTTTCTTGGTATTTTCCATTCCTCCTACAATCTCAGCCAAAAACCTGGAGTGGCAGCAAAATGAAAACATCTGGTATACTATTTATGGTTGCTTTGTAAAATGATAAAATAAATTGATCATTGGGGTAGATCCAGAACTATGTTTGCCGTACTTTTTTGTGTGCGTACCTTCTATACACTCCCCTTGGCACACCCCTTGAATGTACGTATTTTGTCAAGATACGCTTTTCAAACCCTACCTTAACTTTTGCCAACGTAACCGCAGTGATCCGCACACGTACGTATGAGCAACACGTATTTACGCAGCTAAGCACTGCCCAAATAAATTTTTGCTCTATCTATGCATGTCTCTAATTAATCTGCTGTCTCTATAGTGTACACAATAAAGTATTAACAATGTCAATAATCTGTAAATTACTTGTAGCATGTTAAACATGTAGCAGTTGATGATGCTTAATACAATGGCCAACATTCTCTCCGTTAATAAGAACATTTCCATCATGCGATGTGCATCTCAAATTTTTTTTTCATTGCCTTAGCAAGCTCTGAAGGGATGATATTGGCTGTAAAGGCCTATGACCGATATGTTGCTAAATTTAAACCATTGTATTATACAACACTTATCAACAAAGCAAGATGTTATCAATTTGTTTGCTTAGTATACACTGCAGGAATGACATTAATCCAATATTAAAGCTTGCATGTAAGGATACATTTCTCAATAAAAAGTTTGCTTTTTTTTTTTATTGCTGGCTCTATTGAAGTAGGATTTTTCTTATGTATATTTATATCATATGTCCATATTTTATTAAACGGCAATCGGCATATTCACCACTCACACACCAGTCATTCAGGCAGGCACACCTTAATGAAATGACGACACAGAGACCAACGGGTACATGGTTTATTTAAATTGGGCCTGATTAGAATCGATGACTACAGAATTGTCATTCAGCTGTGACTAGGTGGCCCAAATAGCAGATGTGGGGTTCAGCGCCTTCATTTAATTTAACCTAACACTTAACTACATTTATCTAAGTATAAACCTAGGTGCCTCCATACATAGGTTATACCAATCAGCAACCCAATCATATTGTACACCCCAGCACCTGGAAGGTGGTAAGCCTAAAGACCCATCAACTAACCCATCCTGGGTTGTTTTCCAGAGACCATAGTATATCTTAGCGTTCTCCCTTTGTGCCAATCCTATTGCTGACCCCCCTCTGATAACGCCAATCATGCACCATCTGGAGGAGGAAATAAATATGCCAATGCAAACTTAACAATACTTTAAGGGAGGTAGGGAGATGGAAGAATCAATGAAAAAATCCCTCCTACCTCTTAACCTTTGTATAACATAACTAAGCCCAACCCTTATGATATCTTAACCAATTCAGAGCTTACACAAGATTAAAACTTAACCCCTGACTCACTGGAGGAGAGTGAATTCCTGAACAAGCTCTGTCAAAACTGGGTGGTAACAGACAGACTGTGTAGGTGAGAGGACCTTGCCCACAAGCTTACACTCTATATGATATTGGGACACTTTATAGGATATAGAAACCTTATTTCCTGCAAATTTTCCCCACCTAATTCTACCTTTATGCTGTTTATTTCTAAAACATCTTTTCAAAAGCATATAAATCTTAACACTATTAATTTCAATCAACTTTCTGAATCTGTACAACATCTTCTTTCCCCAGCCTCTATTGTCCACTCTCCTAGTATAGTAGTATCTCTCCTTATCCAAACCAAGGCAAATGCCCTTGGTCTTGACAGACTTGAATGTCAGCAATGACACACCAAGGAAACACAAAAACTTTTAGAAGCTCTCTAGCGACACAGACTTGCATTAGTGCAAATTTCATTCTCTCAATTACCTTTTATTTTACATTAACATTTAGTACTTTTATTGAAATGCTCTGGACCAGGGGTTCTCAACCATTAGTACCAGTACCACGGTGAGAGGCCCCGCTCTGATGGGTTGCCTTTAGAAATAAGACAGCCAAAAGTTTCTTTTCGACTGTCTCTATTTCAAATGGCAGACAGTTTAGATTTTTTTTTTAATGAGTGTGCCGATTGGCATACTCATCCATTCATTTTCGCTAGACCTG